>PVJI01024402.1:0-22009 GCA_004026765.1 Micronycteris hirsuta
ATCTGAATAGACACTTCTCCAATGAGGACATACAGAGGGTCTGTAGGCATGTGAAAGGATGCTCAGTATCACTAGCCATCAGAGAAATGTAAATTAAAACCACTATGAGATACCACCTTACACCTGCCAAAATGGCCATCATGAATAAATCGACAAACAATAAGTTCTGGTGAGAATGTAAAGAAAAGGGAACCTAGTGTACTCCTGGTGGAATTACAGACTGGTGCAACCACTTTGGAAAATCGTATGGAGGTTCATCACGAAATTTAAAATGGAACTGCTTTCTGACCCAGCAATTTCTCTTCTAGGGATATATCCAAAGAATCCTGAAACACTAATTCAAAAGAACCTACACACCCCTACGTTCATAGCAGTTTTATTTACAATAGCCAAGATTTGGAAATAGCCTAAGTGCCCATCAGTAGATGAGTAGATAAGAAAACTGTGGTACATTTACACAATAGAATACTACACTGCAATGAAAAAGAAAGTCCTACTTATTGTAACAGCATGGTTGGAACTGGAGACTACTATGCTAAGTGAAATAAACCAGGCAATGAAAGGCAAATACCATATGATCTCACTTAAAATAGGAATCTAAGGAACAAAATAAACAAACAAGCAAACTAGAGTCAGAGGTACAGGTACAAGGAACAGACATGCCTGGTTGAAAGAAGGTGAAGGGATTAGACAAAGAACACATATGCATCACTATGGACATGATCTGCAGTGTGGGGATTGACTGTGGGGAAGGGTAGCTGGGGGGAGGGGTGGCAAAGGGCAAAAAATTGGGACAACTGTAATAGCATAAATAATAAAAAAGAAAAAGAGTGCAATAGTTCAATTAATGAACTTCTCCACAATATGATGAAAAAAGTGGCACTCATGCCATGATCACTAGGTATACGTAAGGAAAGCCTGAAGAAATTAGACTCCAAATTAGCCACTCACTTTTCTAGAAGAAATGCCCTTTTTTCCGTTGTAACACTGCAGTTCATCAAATCTGTTTTCTCAAGGGCAATGAAGCTTCCAATGTTATATTGCATGAAGGAAAAAAATGCTGATTTTTTCTAAAATTGTTCATGCTGATGTTTTCTAACCATATAGTTAATTTCCATCTGCAAACTTCTTTATGCTTTTAAATATATTTCATTATGTAGCTCTTCTTATTTACAGGTTAATCACATTAGTATGACCTCTCATTTGAAATGTGTCATCTTTAGGTTATCAGTTGATATCTATCTAAATATCTTCTCTTTTGAAGTGTTAGCTTAAATGTTATTCACTTCACAGTTAGAACTGCAGACGTATTCTGTTTTTCAGAAACAAAAAATCAATTAAGCTTATCATCAAGTTTTAATCATTCTAATTTAAGTGACATAATTGTTATTTGTAGAAAAAGTTCCACAGCATCCTTCTATCTTGTTATTTTCAGTATCATCTTCAGAAGAAAGCTGGTATTTAATGATTTCTTTCCTGTAAAAGGACATTGTAGTTTTTACAAAACCACAATTTTTCTAATTAAAAAAAGTGGGAAGCAAGTGTACCTACTTTTCACAGATCTTGTAGGTATACTTAAAATAGTATTTCCATCTATTCTTGAAGTCACTAAATAAGCCCCTAACCTCACTGATACTTCTTTTTAAAAAAATTAGTACAAGTGTGTGGATATTTTACCCTGACAACTCAAGTGTCTTTGCTTCTAGCGAAAGGGCCTGATTTCGTGGACCGTATTACAATAGGGGTTTTGTGAATCCGCATTCTCTATTTTGTTTCTGTCCCTTTCCATCTATGAAATAAATTTGACTTGATGTTTTTATTCCTAGGTTTATGTGAAATATGTATATTGATAATCTCATATTTTGTTCTGTTTTCATACATATTCATGTAATGATTCTCTAACTATGACTGCTTTATTAAGCAAGCCCACAGATCGAACCAGCAATTTCTGACTTTTAACCGGAGTAGAATATCTATGGTATGATCTCTTTGTCAGTATCTTCCATGTGGCTGATAATATTATCTGGCCATGGCTGGGCTACAGACTTGCCACCGTATCACATTATTTTTCCCTTAAGTATATCTTGGCTGTGATTCACTTGTCAAGCCCTTACAAAATCCAGCTAAATTAGCTTCTCTTTGATTCTCAAGCTTATTCAAGATATCTTGTTTTTTCCAGATTGAACATGGTTTTCACTACCTTTCTTATTCCTAGAGTGTAGAAGAAGCAGAAAAATAAATGGAATTCTTAGGGCAAAAATGTAAGCTGAAATCTTTGGAGGCACATGAAACCCTAACACACATGAAAAATACAAATCTACTCTGAGACTTGATGAACTATTTAAGTGGAAACCCACATATCTCTCAAAATGAATCAGTGGCATTCTAATAAGTTTTCTCAAAGTCACTCCAGGCACAAATTATTTGGAGAGATGTTAACCTTTCATGGATTTGAAAAACATCTCAAGACTCCTCTATAAAACTCTGACATCAGTCACTTTCTAATGACTCAACCCAGATTAAAAACCATCCACAAAACCTTTTTGGATTCATGTTGAAAATAACTTCACCAAGTTCTTCTAAATATCCCCACCATTACCTCGTATCAGAATCTGGCATCTGGGATATGTATCTGTCTGACTGCAAGAAGGTATCAGCACCAGACAATAATGCAACGCACTGTTTCCTCGGCATACTGGGTTCAGCAAGTTGATTCTGCTGTTTGGAACAAGTGTTTCTGTGGTCATCATTGGTTATTTTACTTCTTCTAGGAGAGATTATACTACTATTATACTCTGGAACTTAGGTGTACATGTTCCAGCCAAGTTGAAATTTCTATTTTCTTTTTTTCTACACTTGTTTCTTTTCTCATAAATTGGGGGTGTCAAACTCATTTTCACTAGGGTCCACATCAGCCTTGCAGTTGCCTTCAAAGGGTCGAATGTAATTTTAGGACTGTAAAAATGCAACTACTCCTTAACAATTAAATAAGAGCTCAGCGCTGCCGCGGGGTAGAAATAGATGCCGGACTGGATAAAACAAGGTGGAGGGCTGGATTCGGCCCAAGGGCCTTGTGTTTGCCACCTCTGCCATAAATCATTGCCAATTTTCTGGTCCCATAAAGTACGGAGTTTATCAGTATCATTATCAAGAATATGCAACTGCAATTCTCATCATTTTTTCCTTCTAACTAAATGTTTGGTGTGGCATTAGTTAATAAGAATATGTAAGTTTCAGGTGTACAATTATATAACATATCATCTTCATATTGTATGGTGTGTTCACCACCCCAAGTTGCGTCTCCTTCTAGCATGACTAATAGCTTTCAAGTGAATAAAAAGGCCACTGATTAGCACAGAGTGGGTTTGCATTATCATGTGTCCCATATATCACTCTTTCTGAGTTGATTACTGCTCAGAATGTTGACCTGCTCATTTTGTCATCAGCAGCTATTTTTTGCTTTAGGAGATACCATCTGAATTGTCATTCTAAGCCTCATTTAGTGGCTCTTTAAAAAAATCAAGCTGTCATATATTCTCAGTCATTTTTCCTTTGAAGTAGAACCAGTTTATGTGATTTGAGTACAATGCCATCTCAGAAATTAAATATTGTTAAATAAAAAATCCATTAAGGTTTCTTTCACCTTAAAAGCATGCCGATTCCTGAATGCATTGAGAGAATAATTTTTAGCATTGTAGGAATTTGTTCTAGGTGCTAAGTATGTGCACGTGGACTCATCATACGCATTAAGGCATGATTTCCATCTGTATCCCTAGCATGCAGACTACCATCTAGCAAACACAAAATTAGTACAAAACAAAAATATATTACCTTCAATTGTGATTTCTGGTCAAGATGGAGGTGTAGCTCACACCTCACAAAACAATAGCAAAACTATAGCTAAACTACAGAACGAATATACTCAGAACCATCAGAAAATTGATCTATATGGAAGTCCAACAACTAAGGGATTATAGAAACCACATTTTTTCCAGAAGGGTAGGAGGAGTGGTGGGGTGGAGACACAGAAGCAGAATGGGCTGGTCCCTAAACCACTTAAGGTGGATATAAAATGGAGGGATATCTCGGGAGTGAGGGATACCAGCCCCACTACAGACCTCCCAGCCCAGGGTTCCAATGCCAGGAAGATAAGTCCCCATAACTTCTGGCTGTAAAAACCAGAGGGTGTTGGATCAGTGGAAGAATCTCTGGGATTCTCAGGCACCTCCTCTTAAAGGGCCCCACACATGGATTTACTCAGACTCACTACCTCTGGGCTTCAGCACCAAGGCAGTCCCTATGCCAAGGCTGAAGGGCACCGGTGGCATACAAGGAGGACCAAAGTGTCTGGCATCAGGGTGAGAGGTGGAGGACAGCTTCCTCCTAGAAAGAACTGCAGACAGCAGCCATTATTCCTTTTTTAGGTCTCCCCAACACAGAGCCACAGTGCAGCAACTCCATCAACCTGGCTCACACAGTTAACTCCACCCTGATGATTACCTAAGGCTCTGCCGCATTGAACTTACAGGCCCATCTGGCTGGGAACAATGATTTTTCTATATGAATGGCTTGGCTAGGCTTCAAAACTTCCTAGATCCACTTAAACAAGCAACAGCTGAGCCCAGCCCCCATACCATTTGTTGAGTGACCCCAGACCCGGCACTAGCAGCAGCCATCTGCAGATCACTTTTTAGCTTATGCCAAGGGGCCCCAGACAGAACACAGATGGTGGCTAACCTTGGCCTGAACCACCTGGGAAACCCCAGAGCCTGTGTATCTAGTGGACAGTTACAGACCACACCGGAGCCCCAACCACCCAACCACCACCACAAGCCACAGAGGGAGCTCTTTGCTGGCCAATGGTCATAGCCAGGCTTACCAGCTGTTTGGCCTGAGTAAATCCCTCCTGTTTACCTGCTGACAGCAATCAACCACAAGAGGAGGGTGTACTCAGCTCACATAGAGGGTGCATTTTGAGAACCCACCTTGGGATGTAGAGGAGGCTGTGCCACTGGACCCTACAGGACACCTACTATATTAGACCATGCTACCAAAACAGGGAGTCAAAGCAACTCTACTTAATACATAGAAACAAACACAGGGAGTCTGGCAAAGTGAGGAGACAAAGATATGTGGCCCACATGAAAGAACAGAACAAAACTCCAGAAAAAGAACTAAACAAAATGGAGTTAAGCAATCTATCAGATGCAGAGTTCAAAACACTGTTTATGACAATGTTCAAGTAACTCAGTGGGTACTTCGAGAACATAAAAATAATCCAATCAGAAATGAAGGAGGCATTATTGAAATAAAGAACAATTTATAGGGAATCAAAAGCAGAATGACTAAAGTTGAGAATGAAATCAATGATTTGGAACATGAGGAAGCAAAAGACATCCAATCAGTATAGCAAGAAGAAAAAAAGGCCAAAACATGGAGGACAGTGTAAGCAGCCTCTGGGACAATTTCAGGCATTTCACCATTCACATCATAGGGGTGACTTAAAAAGAATAGAAAGAGTAAAAAATTAGAAACCTATTTGAAATACATAATAAAGGAAAACTCCCTAATTTAGCAAAGGAAATAGATATGCAAGTCCAAGAAGCATAGACAATCACAAACAAAATAAATGCAAAGAGAACCACACCATGACACATCAAAATTAAAATGCCAAAGGTTAATGATAAAAATGGACTTAAAAGCAGCAAGGGAAAAACAGACAGCTCCTTACAAAAGAGTTCCCATAAGACTATCAGCTGATTTCTCAAAAGAAACTTTTCAGGCAAGAAGGAACTGGCAAGAAGTATTCAAAGTGATGAAAAGCAACAACAACAAACTAGATTAATCTATTCAGCAAAGCTATCAGTTAGAATGGAAGGGCAGATAAAGTCCTTCCCAGACAAGGTAAAGCTAAAGGAGTTCATCACCACCAAGCCCTTATTATATGAAATGTGAAAAGGACTTATTTAAGAAAAAGAAGAAGATGAAAATAATGAACATTAAAATGGCAATAAATATATCACTATCAACAATTGAATCTGTAAAAAACAAAGGAAACAAATAAGTAGAACAGAAACAGAATCATAGATATGGAGATCATAGGTATGGGGGCCAATTGGGAGGGAGACCTGGAGGGAAGGGGAAAGGGTTAAGAAATACAAATTGGTAGTTACGGAATAGGTATGGGGATGTTAAGAGTGAGTATATGGAATGGAGTTGCAAAAGGACTTATATGCATGACCCATGGGCATGAACAACTCTATATATTTTATATTTAAAATTCAGTCAAGGAATTCTATATATTTTACCCCTGTTATTTTTTAACAATTAAGCAATTTTATATGGAGATTGTATCATGAACTTTTAAATATAACTTTGAAGTATAACAGCACACAAACCTGAGAGGTCATTTATTTCATGTTGAAACCAATATAAAAACATTTTAGTTGATCAACAAATCTTTGAATCTTACACTAGTCTGTTCTATGCCTGGAATTCACGAGATATCTTTGGGAGAGATACCTTTAAAGGAGAGACAATGGTTATTCTGATTATTTTACATTTATTATTTCCTCTTTTTTTAATAATAAATGTTACCTTCAATCTCCTGTAGGAAAGATTTCAGAGGAGCTTCAAAAGCATTCACAAATAAGAAATAGAAAACAGGAAAGGTATATTTTATGCAAATCAGGCAATTAATATGGAGATCAGAGTGAACTAGGAAAGCTCTTTTAAGCAGAAAATCACAAATTTTATAAACATTCAATGAATTCATCTACTCTGCTTTAAAATATATTCTAAACATATCAACCGAACTGATACCAAAAGCTAACTCTCTTGTCAGATTTTTTCACAGTTAGGAAATACAAGTTTTCTATTTTTTATTGAACCAGACCATTAACAATAACACTCGAATTTATGTAATAATTAGTATTTTGAAATGTGAAACTTTTTGTGGATTTGTTCCTTCTAGTAGGACACGTAATACTTGTAGCCAAGGCAGCCCCTGAACTCAGGCTTCCACCACATGGTTGTGATAAAAATAGATCACGCTCATAAATCACATTTTCCTGCTCATTCTGTGGAGGGCGGGACACATTCATTTTATTTAGATACCAGCTCATGCTGTGAAATGCTTGGTGTGTTGAGACTGCTGTTTCCTCATGTATTCTATATTTATGGAGTAAACTCATCTTCAGGAATGTATCGTTAAGAGTAACACATGTTCTGCTCTGGTTTGTGGAAATGTCCCTAGGGAAGATTTTTTCCTTCTGCCAGTTTTCCACAAACACCATCAGTTCAAAACAAAGTTTTACATTACACCTCAGGTAGGGGTTCTCATTCTGATTGGGTAGGGGGATTTAAAATCTGTCCTACAGTCTATATAAATAAAATTTAGTTTTCAAGTGAATGGCTCTATTATTCTCTCATAAACCCAGGTAGATGACCAACTCCAAAACTGCACCTCTGTTTTGACAAATGGAAGAAGAATTCCACTTAGTTTTATGTAACAAGCTCATTTCTTGCCCCTTGATGCCCTGGGAGCTTATCGTCAGGAGAAAATTAACATCTGGGAATAGATGCAGTCCCAAACCCCCATTGGCCATGTTTGGCTTTAACCCCTGATTACTCTTCTGGCTATAAGACTCTTCTTTATTTATGAGTGTCTTTTATTATTTAAATGTTAAGTGTGTGCATTCTGAAATATTTTAAACTATGAATATAATAAGTGATATTGGTAAACTTCAACATACATGTGATTCCACTTAGAACAAGTTGTTAGTTGTTTGTCTTTGCATTCTGGGTTTGTTTGTTTCTTTTTTAAAGGCTTTTAGAAATATGTCTTTGTTTGTTTGTTTGTTTTTAGAGAGAGGTGAAGGCAGGGAGAAAGAAAGGGAGAGAAACATCAGTGTGTTGTTGCTTCTCGCACTCCCTCAACTAGGGACCTGGCTGGTAACCCAGGTATGTGCCCTGACTGTGAATCAAACCAGACACCCTTTGGTTCACAGGCCAGCACTTAATCCACTGAGACACACTAGCCAGGGAATTTGGTTTTGTTTTTAATAGTGGTATGACTGTATCAGTATGAACATTATTTTTTGTTTATTGTAAGATCAAGCAAATAAGTAAATGGATTGATGTTTAGAGCCAGAAATCTCAGTATAACAAAACAGAGATATATAACAGTCAAGGATTGGCATAAGGTTGGAATTCAATTATAAGTATGCCATCATAATTACATTATCAATAATTGATAAACTATTATCATGTGCTTCCTCTTGATGTGAAGACATAATGTCATAAATATAGCATTTTTGCCAAAAATGAACAATATAAACATAATCATGAGAAAATAACAGACAAACCTAAAGGACCGTTTACAAAACAATTGGCTTTATATCTCCTGAAATGCACACTTAAAAATATAATGATTCATGAAACGTTGGTGGATTGAGCACGGGCTGCGAACTAAAGGGTCGTGGTTCGATTCCCACCGGGGCACACGCCTGGGTTGCAGGCCAGGTCCCTAGTGGGGGCTATGTGAGGGGCAACCACACGTGGATGTTTCTCTCCCTCTCTTCATCCCTCCCTTCCCTTCTGTCTAAAAATAAATAAATAAAATCTTTAAAAAAATATAATGATTCATGAAGGTAATAAAAAGTTGAAGAGCTAACTTCTATTAAAGACAACTTTAAAAAAGAAAAAGAGGAACTAAAGGGAATGGGTGACTCTAGGTTAAATCTTCAATCAGAGGACATAAATAAACATATTCATACTAATTACATTGCCTTGAAACTATGGGACTTCAAAACAAATGGAAGCAACTGAGGTAAGCAATGAAAACCATCTGAAGGGGTGATCAAAAAACAAAATAAAAATTGTATTAAAACAAAACTAAAACAAACAAATAAACAAGACTTGTAGATTGAAAAGGCATTGGAAAAATTATCATATCCCACCATAAATGTTGTATTCAGTTAACCTGCTATCATTTAATAACATAGGTGAATTTTCAGATATTGCATATTGGCTACATTATTCATCTACCCTTTTGGAGAAACACATAAAATGTGTTGTTTAACAAGAAAGCAGTTAGTCACAAAAGAAGAGAGGAAATTAAGCATTGGAGAGAAAAAGTACAATATATTGTATTTCATACTGACCATAAAAGATAATTTGGCAATAGGGTGATCATAAATAAGTTGGAAATAAAATGCAATTTAACAATTATAAAAAAATAGAGTTTGAAACTCAAGAAACTGAAAATAAATATTATCAATGAAAAATGTATATTACTTAGGAAAGTCATTGAAATTAGCCCTAGCTGGTGTGGCTCAGTGGACTGAGTGCTGGCCTGCAAATTAAAGGGTTACCAGTTCAATTCTCATTCAGGGAACATGCCAGGGCTGTGGGCCAGGTCCCCAGTAGGGGACACACTAGAGGCAACCACACCTTGATGTTTCTCTCCCTCTCTTTCTCCCTCCCCTCCCCTCTCTCTAATAATAAATACATAAAATCTTTTTTTAAAGTCATTGAAATTAGAAGAAAATAAATAAAAAACTATTTGGCAACATTTGAGATTAAATTAATTAGGTGGTTTTTAAAAATCCTATTAAGATGCAGAGAATTTCTCTACTATACTGGATTAATTTTTAAAGTCAATAATTTAATACCTTCAATTAGCCATTCATCATCATCTCATATTCTGAATATTCCAGCTAGGCTGTTCTTGTTAAGGTTTCTAAAATGCTTGCAGCATGTGGCAAGACTTGAATCTTCTACAAGCTTCTAAACTGAGATTTTTCTCTTACGATAGTCTTTCTTGTAGCTAGCTAGCTTGAGCTCTCCCATAGTACGGTGGCCATAGCGTAATTAGATTTTCACCATTTTGCCTGTTGACTCGTTTCCCCAGGAAAAGTTTTCTAAGACGCAATAAGCAGACGCTTCCAGGCTCTTAAGACGGAGGCCCACCCACTGTCACAGGGTCACTGTTGCCATGTTCTGCTTGTCAAAGCACTCACATCGCACCTTCAGATTGAAGGGTGTGGAGAATCAACCCACTTCACGAGGGAGGAAGTGCCAAAGAGTTTGTTGTGGCCATCAACAATCTAGCAAAGACATGTTCTAATGTTATATTGTTTGATTTCTCAGAAGGTTTTGACATTTTTCTTTCTTGGATTCTTTGATACTGTTTTCTTTCTTTATATATTCTTCATATTCCTTTGGCTGCTCTCCTCTGTCTCTTTGATTGACTGCTCTGTTTTACCAAACATCCACATTTTAGAGTTTCCAGAGTTTATCTGAATCTTCTTTTATTTATTGTTTTCTTTCTACACTGTGTAACTTGTCTTATGCAGGCTCATATTTTAAAATAACATTTTTATATTATATTTATTACTCCTAAATAACAAGCTTCAGTCTGAACCTTTCCATTCAACTTGAGTCTCATATAACATATTGTGTAGGTCTAGCTGCACTTGCATCTCCCATTGATATCTCAAATGTACAATGTCCAGAAGGACATTTTTGAAATGTTCCTCCCTTCTTTCTCAGCCAACTCCTCAGTTACCCTTCAAACAAAATGAAAGCAAATGAATACCAATATCTCTATCACATCTTACTTTTTGAATGTGGAAAGTAAGTGTATGTCTTACCACATACAGATTTTCAAACTATAATCTCAAATGTATTCTTCATCCTACCCTATTCCTTGATCTCTTATAGAATCTATCTGTAAATTCTGTCATTTCCACCTCTGAGAACAAATATTGTATCTGGCCACCTTTGCTACCCTTGTTCGCAAATAATAATGGTGGCTAGCCTGATCTACTGAAATAATTCCCTAACTAATTTCCACGATTCTGTTTTTGTCTCTGTATACTCATTTTGCATATACTTTTTTTATCTTTCACTACACAGATGACCATAGTATGACCACATAATTGTTCACTACATAGTTGTTCACTACTATGTAGTTGTTCACTATATAGATGACCATAATTTTTTCAAAAATTAAAAAAGATAATATTTACTTTGAACCTTCCTAACTTTCCTATTTTGGATATATTTTAGAAATCTGTATTTGATATGTTGACAGAAATCTTATACCATTACCATTTCCTAATAAAAAATTATTTCCACCAGTGTCATGTAATTCATACCACAATATTTTGATGGAGGTAATTTTACCACTAAGTATTTTAGTTGTGCACAATTGCATTTGCATGTTATTACTTTTCATTGCCAACAACTCTTCTGCCCACCTTCTGCCTGCAGCAAACCTTTTTCTTCTGTCCCTCTAGAATGTTAAATAAATATAATCAAACAATCTATATATTTTTTGGTCTGGGTTCTTTCAGTCAGAATAATTAATTTAATATTATTCTATATTATGGCATGTCTGTTTCTTTGCATTGCTGAGTTGAATCTAATTGTATGGAAGAACCATAAATTACTTACTCATTCATCAGTTGGTAAACATTTCCAGTTTGGGGTAATTATGAATAAAGGTGATATAAATATTCATGCACAGTTTTTCACGTGATTATTTATTTCATTTATCTTGAGTAAATATCTTTGAGCACATATGGTTAGGTACACATTGGGTATATTTTTAAATTTTTAAGAAACTGGCAAAATGATTTGCACAGTGGATGTATTACTTTCTATCTGAATAGATAACTCCAGATAACTCCATATTCTTTCCAACAATTCATATTGTCATTTTTGTTTTGGAAATTTTATTGATGATATACACTGCTATTTCTCTATGGTTTTTAAATTATGTTTCTCTCATGATTAATGAGGTTGTACAATATTTCATGTTTTTGTTATGGGTGAATCTTTTTCCCATTTAAAATAAGATTGTTTTTCTTTTATTTTTAGTTATGAGAGAAATTTACATGTTTGGACACCAGTCATATCAAATATGCATTTTAAAGATATGTTTCCTAATCTTTAACTTGTCTCTTCATTTAAAAAAGTCTTTTGAATAGCAGTAGCGTTTTGTTGGTATTTATCATTTTTTAACATTTCATGCTTTTTGTATCATATAAAACATCTTTAACAAATACAGGATAGCAAAAAAAAATGTTTTTTTTTCCTCAGAAGTTTCTTAATTTTAGGATTTATATTTAAGTCTATGACTTCTTTCTACACAATTTTAATATGATACAAGATACGGTTCAACTTTCCTTTTCTGTTTTCACTTTTTTTTACATATGGAGATTAAGTTGATCCAGTGTCATTTGTTGAACAAACTATCCTTTCCCCACTGAGCTGCCTTCATAATTCTGTGGGACAACAATTGACCACATGCAAATGATTCTGTTTCTGGGCCCTGTGTTGTTTCATTGATTTATGTGCCTACCCTTTCATCTGCACCACACTCTTCTCAGTGGTGGCTTTATGGTGATTCTTGGAATTAGGTAGCGTAAGCCTTCCAACTTTGTTTTATGTTTCTCAAAATTGCTTTGGCTATTGAAGTACTTTCCTTTTCCATATAAATTTTGCAGTCAGTTTTTCAATTTCTACTAAATATTCTAGTGGGAATTTTTACTGAGACTGTATTAAATTTGTAGATTAATTTGGAAGAATCAACATGTTAGTATTGTGCCTTCCAGCCCATTAACACTGTTTTAGTCAATTTATTTAAATCTTCTATAATTTCCCTCATAATAGTTTGTGGCATTCTGTATATAAATATTGTATTTATTTTATTATAGTCCTATGTACATATTTCAAGATTCTTGGAGCAAATGTATGATACTGTTTCTTCTGATTTCAATTTCAATTGTCTTCTGCATATATATGTGTATATATTTTTTCTGTCTTATTAATTTTTCTTTTTTTAATTCAATTTATTGGAATGACACTGGTTAACAAAATCATACAGGTTTCAGGTGCACAATTCTATGGTACATCACCTATACACTGTACTCTGTGCTCACCACCCAAGTCAAGTCTCTGTCCATCACCATTTATACCCCCTACAACCCCCCCACCTCATCCTCCCAATAATCACCACACTCTTGTCCATGTCCATGAGTTCTTTTTCTTTTCTTGCTCAATTCCTTCCCCGCCTACCTAGGCCCCACACAAAAGATGTCAGCCTGTTCTCTATGAATCTGTCTCTATTTTTCTTATTAGTTTGTTTTGTTCATTAGAGTCCACAGGAGGGAAATCATACGGTACTTCTCTTTCTGACAGATTTATTTAACTTCTCTGCTAATATATTTAAATATATAAAACAAAAAACAAAACCTCTATTTGCAGATTAGAAGATTTCCTTCATTAAAAAATCCTAAAGCATTGTGAGGAAAAGCTATTAGAAATAAAACTGAATTTAAGAAGATTACAGTATATAAAGCCATTTTAAAAACAATTATGAGGTTTTGTTTTTTGTTTTCTTTTTCCAGCTTCTATATTATTTCTTCTCTTTCATTATTGAACTGGCTGTCTTTTGCATGATGTTGAGTTTGAAATAATATAAACTGAAAAACTTGCCTTGGTACTAACAGTAGGAGAGAAATCATTTTAGCCTTCACCATAAAATGTAATATATATAGCTGTTTCTTAGATTTTTTTCTTCATATACAAGAAAGTCACAATCATTTTTAGGTTTCTGAGTGATTTGAACATGAATGCATGTCAAATGTCAATTTGTTTGCACCTAGTGAGTTATTATATGGTTTTCCTTCTCATGACTCCAGCCACATGAGGGGTATTTACATGAGATAATCTTTTAACAGTGAGGAAAGGGAAGGTCTGTTTCCTCCAGCTGCCTATGATTGTTTATTCCCTGAAATTTCTTTGTTGAAAACAACAAAGTCAATTAATCATTAAGATGCCTTTTATTTATATGCCAAAATTGAGATATAAAAATTTGCTTAATATCAATCTCACCTATATTTAGGATATACCCTTACTAATCCCACCATGTGCAATGTTCTGCTCTAAAATTGTCACATGCATCCGACTTGCTCCTGAGGAGGTTTACCTTTGTTCTTACTACTTGAGGATACTTCGGTGTAAACGATTCCCCATGATCCCTTCAATACTCCAAGAGTATGCCTCATTTCTTTCCTTAGAACATTTAGGAGCATTTCTTCAAAAAATTTAAACTTTCTTTATGTGTCAGAGTATAGGCTTTTATAGGCATATGAAAATGTTCATTTGTAAGAAACATTTAATCAAACATATACTAAGAATTCATGATAAACACTCTCAGTAAACTAAGAAGATAACTTTCTCAACTTTATATGGACATGTACAGGTAGTATAAATGCTTTTGAGAAAGGCAAACATGTCAATTATCACTACATACATGTAATATTTCCTAGATTCTGTAGCCAGTGCAAAGACACATGAAAGTGATGATTTAAAAATAGTTAAACATTATTATTTGTGTAAAAATGTTAATAAAACCACAGAAAACCTATGATACATAATAAATAGCATATATACAAATAAATATCCTGGAATATTCCAGAATAAAAAAAAAACTATATATAATTTTTTTAATATATGTAGTAGGCAGGAAGGATCAGAAAACAAAATTTGAGTTCATTATTTTCAAAGCCTCAGTGAGAAATCCCTCAGTAAATGAAGAATAGATTTAATAAAAGTTATATAACGTTAATACACTGAAAACTACAAAAGATTTTTTAAATAAATTAAATAGAACATAAATAAATGTAGGGGGAAACAACAGTTCTTGGATTGAAAGATTACGTATTGCTAAAATGTCAGTTTTCTCTGAAGAATATCCATAAATGAACCACAGTCCCAATCAGAATCCCAGCAGCCTTTCTTGTGTGGGCATTGGCAAGCTGTATCTAAAATTGCATGGAAATGCAAGGAAGCTAGAATAGAATAATTTTGAAGAAAATTGAATAACTTATATTTCTCTATCTCAGGGCATAACTTTAAAAATAATACAATATAAACAATGTGAAATTGGTATAAAGATAAAAAGAGATTAATGGAACAAAAAACATAAATAGATGCACACATATATGGTCAATTGATTTTAGACAAACATGCCAAGTCAATTCATGGGGAAATAATAGTTTTTCAAGCAAATTATGCTGAAACAACTGGATATCCATATGGAAAATAATGAAACTCAAACCCTTTCTCAAACAAGTCATTAAAATTGTCTCAAAATGGATCATAGGCTTTAATATAAAATTTAAACCTAAGATATTTCTAATAGGAAATCAGAAAGATTGCTGTGACCTCAGGTTGGACGAATATAGATTAGAAAATTCACAAAAGCTGTATGATAAAGGAAAATTGATACATTGAATTTTATCAGTACTAAAACCCGCTATTTCAAGGTCAAAATAACAGAAACTTAGTACAGAACAAAACATACACAATGTAAATATATCAAAGTGCTTGTATCAAAAATATATTGATAAGAACTATAGCTCTATAAGGTAATCTAAATGTTATTAGAAGTGTATAAGAATATTAGTGACATCACAGTCTCTGAGTGTTATTAATTAATTGCTTATTAATAGCTGTATTTTAACTACTATCATTTTAATATCTGCTAGTTCATGAAGGATAAAATATTTCAACTTAGTTTTTATATACACTTCTTGAGTTAGAAATTAAGTGGACTTTTTTTGTTTTTCTATTATTTTTTCTTTACTGCTGTTTATAATACCTTTTGGAGGAAGTTATTTTTAGGGCATATGTCTGGGGTCTGCATCTCTTAAAGAATGTTTGCTGTAATAAATCTAACAATATGTCATAAATGTGCATTGCTGAAAGTTAAGGTACTGAAATAAGTAACAAAATAAAAAATAATTTCTATTACTAGCAAAGGATATGTATGATAGACATTTGCAGAGTTGTCAGTTAAATGTTTAACTCAATGGAATAAATAAAAAGTTTCATACTATAAATTTTTTACCTTATGTGGATGCAGTGGCATGATTAATAAACTTATAAGAAACCTAACCAAGGAACTGGATTTTAACCTGAAGTTCAGCTATAGCAGTGAGTTGAAGGTTTGATTCCCAGTCAGGGCACATACCTGGACTGCAGGTTTGATCCTTGGCAGGGGCTTGTATGGGAAGTAACTGATTGATGTTTCTCTGTCACATCTCTCTCTCTCTCTCTCTCTGTCTGTATATCTCTCTCTCCCTCCCTCACTCCCTCTCTCTTCCTCTGTCTCTAAAATCAATATACATAACCTCAGGTGAGGATTAGAAAAAAAGATAGTTGTGTGTTAAGATAGATCACGTGTTTTGGATCAGAATAGGTTGCTATCTGGTAAGTCAAATTCAGGTGAACTATAATCAAAAATGCTGTTTGTTCTGGATTAGATAAAAAATTAGCTGTTAGATCAGGGAGTACTTTAGGAGTAAGTTATCTGATTCTTTTGAAGAAGGCACAGTAAGAAGATTATTTTCAATGATTCCTCTCTTATTCCAAGCCATTAAGATGTAAGCTTTATTTATTATATATAAATAACTATGTTTATTACATTGTTAATATATGCCTTAGGCTTGATGGAAGGGGGAAAGACTTGTAAACGAATCATCTTGCCTATTTTTGACTTCTATGTGGATTCTCATCCCCTTATCTCATGTGCCAAATTTGACTATGGACAGGATAATACTCTTCTTCATTCGCTGTTTTGATTCATCACATCTTATTATAACCCAGATGGTTACGTCAGGGTTAAGGGGGATAATGGGGATAAATATATTACCTAGGAATTTTCTCTGAGGTTCTGTAACAGGCAGAAAAGTATTTTCAAACTTCCCCTTGTATGTATGCATGCATACTCATGGGACATGAGTACATATAAATCTATATAGTCTTGTACTAAGAAGCGAACTTTTTTTTTTTACCAGGAAATTAGGTTTTCAGGGCAAAGTACTACTGAAATAAAAGTAAAAAAAAAAATGATTTTGCCATATTCTTTTAGCTCATTAACAGTTTAAAGTGTTACATTTTCATTTAGCTGGGTGAATAGTTGGATAGAAGCTATATGAAGTTACTGCATTCTGATTGGGCACAAAATATATAATTTAAAAAATGATCACAGTTTAGGAGCCAAAGTTGTAAAGATACCTGGCATCTCAATACAGTACACCATCACTGCAGTTCCTTCCAGACACCCTCTGAATCTGGTTGCTTTATCAGTAAGATTACACTGGGGAAGGAGGATGGTCAGTGAGGCTGCAGATGTCTTCATCGGACCTCATATCAGCACACACCGTTAGTGCCGTTACGGTGACAGTTGTCTTTTTGACATACATAAATCTCATTAAATGGCAAGTTTACTGCTGTTGTGTTTACACTGCTGAAGTCTGTCACAGGGATTAGAAGGGAAATGATGTTGAAGGCCCAGAAGCTGTCATCTCCCAGCAGTTGACCAGAAAGGAGGAAGAAGCCCTGGGCTGTGAATAGGGCCTGCACCCTGTGCCTGAGATGCTTGCAGACTCCCGGCATTTCCGACTTCTGCACCATCAGCAGCCTTCTAAATATTTAAACGGTTTAAGTCTCTTCATTGATAGAGATTGGAGATGATAATATTGTCTGCAGATGGACATTTCAGACAACATTTGCAAGTCAAGACAAAGATAATAAAATCCTGTAAATTCACTTATTTTTATGACATGAATATGACAGTCTTTGCCCTGGTATTGATGAAGGCAAGGGACTGTTGACACATGGACATAGAATCTAGACATTGGAATTTTCGCAGAACATTTAAATTTTTAAATATTATTGACCTGTATTAAGCTACCATATAAATCTTATGTAAACCTTCAGCAAACGTGTGAATTTGTGAACCTGAGGGGTTAATTCTATATATGGAGAAGTAGAAGTGAGCTAACAGGGCCAAATCTTCAAGTTTCTTACTCTTTCAAGAGTGAATCCATTAAACTACAAATTATATTGTATTTATAAAAAAGCATAGAAGATGAACCGGATAGATTTTTCCTAGAGTATAAAATAAATTCACCATTAACATTAAATTATCTTATTACATAAATGTAAGTTGCCATTTTCTTCTAATATGTTAAAATATGAGCAATATCATGATGATTTAGAAACTTTCAAAAATTAAATAAAAGGAACTTCTTTTATATCTATCAAATCAGTGTGTGTAACTGGGTTGCAAGAGAGTGATCAGAGTACATTCAGTCTTTCCTTGGAATGGTGGTCATGCAGGGCCCCATTTCTTTCCTTTTAAGACAGATGTTCAGGCTAGAATCAGAAATAATACTACAAATAAGTGACAAAGCAGGAATTTGAGCCCACATCTGATTGATTCTAATATACTTGAATACTCTCTCCTAAATTATGCTACACACCAATAAAATATAATAACTGAAGTTTTATGTGTTAATAATTTCACAGTGAATTAAGTTTAATAGCAATAATTTAACACACAAATATATTATTAATTGATTGATTTCTTATATTTGACTTTGGACAAAAAGTCTTCAACCAGAATTGTGATGCTGACAATATTGCTTAAATTTAAATAGAATATTTTCAAATATTTTCTAACTCACTGGTCACACATGGTGGCATTTTATCAAACTTGTTTCCATTTATTTTCTGATTTTGTATACAGAGAAACAGAGTAAGGTAACTTCTGTAAGAATGAATCAGAAATTATTGTTCTTGTAGGTCAAAAATGGTCAATAATAGACAATTTCATATAGTTCGACCCAACATCATTCGAGTTTTATATAAAAAGCAAAGAGGTTCATAAATCATCAGTGAGCTGATCCAGTTCACACAAGTAAGGACAAGCAGCTCTGCAACCCAGTCCTTTGAATGTCAGGCCTAATGCAGTTTTCGCTGTGTTATATCTGTCTGTAGTGATGATAGGTCTTTCTGGCGATGAAACGGGAAAGACACCGAACAGTAATGTCAGTGCACTCCATGCCTGGTGTTTTAACTTTGATCTGCTCGAAAATTGCTCTGCTCACTGATTTACCATCAACTTGTTTTGAGTTGTAGCAAACAGGTAAGAATATGGAAATAACAGTTTCCTTTAGGAGCTAAACTGGAGGAAATTGAAAAAGACAGGTAACTGCAAAACAAATTGGCGGTAGTAGTTCAGATATAGTTGTTTTCATGAGAATTATCTGTAGTGTCCATAAATAGCTTAAAGGTTATATTTTACCATAAATATTCGGCACATGAAATCTATGCCTTAAAAGTTCTTCAACTTGCCAACCCATACAAAAGCATTTAATGATGTATTTGATTTCTCTCATGCATTATGAATAAAGAAACTTCCTCCAAGTTAGAACTTTAGTAGTTGCTTAGCTCCATATATTTCTTAGAAATGAATGTTTAATGATAATTAAGACAGAACAAAAACTTAACAGCTGTATGGTATATTTTTATATATTCTTAATTATAAAAAATAATTATTTGTTCTTACATAGATCATGTAGTGACATTCTCTAATATTGATTTGGATGAGTACATTTAAAAATAATTTCTATATGTTTATGTGAGAAATACTTAAAAGGTAATCATCATGAATATTAAATAAATAAAACAGGAATAAAATATTTTAATCAAATCCATACTGGTTTTGTAAAATGTTCAGAAAAAGGGGGTGTGCAATATATTATCTTTCCCCATCTACAATATCAGAAATGTCATATTTTCTATAATGTTTTTCAGTCAATCCAAAAACATTTTTTAATATCTCTCTTCTTTAGAAAAAAGACAAAAAAACAAAAAACAGAATGTAAATATGCAAATGTACTCACAGAACATGGTGATCTCCCTTCAGCCAACAAGACTCTTTTATTACTGCATTTCTGAATAGTTTCCAACCGAAATGAAAGTTATAAGTATCTATCTATCACATAAAGAATTTCAAAGAAGGTGTATTTCCCTTATATTTTAACTGCTCACACCATTCTGTATCTATGCCTTTTTTTTTAAAGATTTTATTTATTTATTTTTAGAGAGAGGAGAAGGGAGGGAGAAAGAGAGGGAGAATCAGCAATGTATGGTTGCCTCTCACATGGCCCTCACTGGGGACCTGGCCTGCAAGCCAAGCATGTGCCCCGACTGGGAATCGAACTGGGACCCTCTGGTTCCCAGCCCACGCTCAATCCACTGAGCTACACCAGCCGGGCTGTAACAATGCTTTTGTATACAATGCTTTTTTTGTCCTATCTCCCTTTTTTCTCTCAAAAAGCTTTTGAGATCCTTTCTGTATTTCTTAGTCTCTAAAAATACACACTAATGTTTCTCAGAGTAGATTTTGCCATATTTATTGGACTTGGCACTCAGCCATCAGTACTGGTGATTTTTGTGTATTATGTTATTAATTATTTATTACTCATGGTTTTATGTGTTGTCAGATGTGAAATCCCTGCATCAATGATCTTTCTAATAACTGATGTTCTATGTATTTTCTTTCCATTCTCTGGAAGATTTTATTATAATTGCCTAATAACTTTCTCATTGTTTTATATTTATGTAAGCATATTATTCTTCTTACTGATCTTTTTTGTCATAGTATTCTGTTTTTGTATAATGTATTTATTATATTTTATGATAGACCTGAAGATCATGGACTATTTTCTGAAGTTAATTTTTAATTTATATTCTACCTTATTTTTGCATGATGTCTGTTTTGAGTTATGTGTTTTTATTTATTTGGTCTGTTACTTTTGCTTCCTCATTCACTGAACACTTGAAAATGTCACTTCATTGGCACCTCAGTGTGCATGGCTTGAGACTATCTATTAAGAAATCTTGCTCCAGCTGGTGTGGCTCAGTGGATTGAGTGCCAGCCTGTGAACCAAGGGGTCTCTGGTTTGATTCCCAGTCAGGGCATATGCCTGGGGCATGTGAGAGGCAACCACACATTGATGTTTCTCCACCTCTCTTTCTCCCTCCCTTTCCCTCTCTCTAAAAAAATAAAATAAATAAAATCTTTAATAATGTATCTTTACAGGGAAACTGGATAGTCAGTCATATTTTGTAAAAATGGATAACCAAATGTCACTGTAAGTAGGTCATATTTTTAGTTGTTTTACTTTCTTAAGAGGAATAACTTGCTGTCTTGTATGAGGGTATTTTAAGAAGTGACCTGCATTGTGAGGTGTCTAAGAGAAAGACCTTAAATTTAATTCAACATGAACCCATCATGACAGAGTCAAAATAGTTATTGTCCTGAGTTTCGTATGGGATGGGAATATTGATTGGAAATTATTTAAAGTTGTGGAACTCTTTAATGTTGATGTCAGTGGAGGTCTGAGGTCTGTATAGATGTGTAAAATGTTATTGAGTTGTGTATTTAAGGTTTGTGCAAATTACTGTATGTAAATTTGACTTGTATGAAACTAAAATAAATAGTATTAAGAACTGTCCAGATTTATTTTATTGAGGATATTCAGAGCACTCCACCCGATGGGATTTCACTCGTCAGTACGAAATCCATCATGGCAGAGTGTGCGGGCACAGTGTAAAAATTAACCACCTGGTGGCACGTGGAGTGGGAAAACCTGGCCCCCACCCTCCGTCTCCTCAGGAGGATGACAAACTGTTAGAAGAGAATGAAAGAAGATGGAGGGGTTGGAGAAGCTGTGCAAACAAAAGCAGAAAAAGCAGGAGTTTAGGGAGTTCTGATAGAATATCGCCTTCTACCCACCCCCCCACCCCCGACACACACACACACACACACTCCTCTGGACTCTCTGGATCAGTCAGTCATCTGACAAGCACTAAGACTACGATGAACCAGTGTCATGCAGAGGCAGGGAAAAAAGGCAAATCCCATTGAAACTGAAATCTAGGCCCTCAACTGGTGCAAAAATGAACACCATACCTTTCAAATATCTTTAATTACATACATTTTTAGAAGGAAAAAAACGAAGAAATTGCTTGATAAGCAGCTTGTATTTCCTGACCACCGAATCTCCTCCCTAGGGCAATGAAAATAAAGCCCTATGCAAAGGCATAGCACAGAGAAAAAGGAAAAAAAAAAAAAAAA
>PVJI01024403.1:0-21999 GCA_004026765.1 Micronycteris hirsuta
AGGAAGCCCCTCTTCACAGTCCAGAAGCCTGACCTCAGAGTCCAGAGGTGCAGGCTTTGATCTCACCGTGACCCTCACCTTCAGGTGGACACTGGAGACTTAACAGGGGAGCAAAGCTTCCTCTGCAGGGATGGAAGTGCACAAGCCCAGATTCTAGCAGCTTCCCCCAGCCTGAGGCTGAGGCGAGTTAGGGAGAGCAGGCAGGAGAACAAGCCAGCCAGGGCCATGTGGGAGTCTCTCCTTCCCCTCCCTAGTCATTAACAAAGACCGACACTGTAGTCTTTATCAAAAAATCGTGTTCCCTAAGTGGTGATACAGAATAATTATCTCAGCATGCAATCAGCGCTGCCATCTCCTTCAAAGCAATTTGTGGCAAGGGTATGCATTTTTAAAATAGATTAAAATTTCAAGAGGAGCCTCTTAAACCTGGTCAGAATGTATTTACAACTCACCGGGTGCGATGATGCCTATCTCGGAGCCGGAATTCTCTTTCATCAGGCCTTGCTTAATTGAATCGCGCGAAGTCATTTTGGGACTGCCCCCAAAGAAAGCCTTTTAATCTCAAGGCACGCGTGTCTTAACAAGGCCCTACAGGTAAATACATCCAGGTCTCCGTTCCGCAGAACTCAGGTCTTTCTTTCAAAAGCCTACACCCAACTTCGTCGGTGTTTGTTTTACGGGAGGAAATTGCTTATGGAGCCAGTTGTTGCCAGGGAAAGCAACAAGTTGGCTTTTTTCCCCTCTCTCTTTTAGCGGTTAAGAAAAGCCTTGTCTCCCTTGTTTCTTTCCTTCCTCACAAAGAACTTGTGCCTAGCAGCCAGGGTGTGCTTGCAGTGCAAGGTCAAGGTCAAGATCTAACCAGGAGTGTCAGATTCAGTCCTGTTTGACTCCTAGTGGGTTGGCTCTAGAATTTAGCGCCCCCCCCCCAACACCTTAAATAACAGAAGTTCATTGTCTCGCAGTGCTGGAGGGAATTTAGACTTTTGCTACATCTTCCTTGCAGCAAGTCAGAGGCCAAGGCCCTTCACTGCCCCAGACCCTGGGCTGTAGCAGGAGCCCCTGCGGTGTCTGCCAGGGCTCCTCGCTCAGCAGCCAGGACACCTGTGCTGTCCGCGTTCCTGTCCTCCATCCCCTGGGGTGGCCCTCACGGGCGGCTCCCGTGGTCTGCCAGGCGCGCCGGGCCCGGCGCCTCCCGACTCTGTGCTCCCCGCCCTGAAGAATCTAAGAGCCTTTGTCTAGAAAAGTGTCTTTCCTGGCGGTTTTCGAAGGAGGTTTCCTTGACTCAGCACCAAGTCCGGTTCCAACAAAAACCAGAGGCGGTGAGCAGCCGCGCTTGCCGGCCTGCATCGTGCCGCACGCACGCCGCCACCCCGGTCCCGGCGCCGCTCCTATCGAATGTCACTCGGGGATGAGTAATCGTGGATGCGGATGAGAAGCCTTCAGCCTTCCCGTAAATGAGCGCGTGCAGACTCAGCGCGAGTCATCTGACGGGTCACGTGGCCGGGGACGGGGGGCGGGGGGGCAGGCTCGGCCCCTGCTCCGTGACTCAGTGGATCCCACGGCCCTCCAGAAAGGGCAAGCGTTACCTACACGCCGGGAGCTCTCCCCGCGCCACCGGGCGGCGACGGGGGCGCCCAGGGGGTCTGCGAGCGCCCCCTACCCGGGTCCAGAACACAAACGTGGGACCCGAGGCGTTTCTCAGGCAGGATCAGCAAACCCAGGAAAGACGCCCCCCATGCCTGACCGAGTGTGTGTTTCAGAGAAAGCGATTCCTCCCCCGTCCCACACGGGCACGGGCGGGGCGGGGCGCGGCGCGGGAGGGAGGCCCGGAGACTTATTCTATTATGTAAACTCGTAATTGGCTCTGGCTCCTGCGGCCGGGGCAGGCACGGCGTTTGCAGCCGTCTGGATCGCGAGGCCCGGCAGCTTCCTGGTCCCCCTTCGGCCCCCGCCTCCCTCGGCCCCCTCCCGTCCAAGCCCCCGCCCTGCCCCACCAGAATGTCCCTTCCTTACGAGCGCTCCCCTTCCTAACCCAGGGCACCCAGCAAGGCACTGAGATTTGAAAATGGTATTTTAAATTAAAATGTGCCCAGCCTGGCAGCCCTGGCTGCAAACCAGCACTTGGGGACATCTCACCGACTCCCGCGGAAAAGGCTGATTCTAGAACTGCGGTCCTCGGACTGTTTTCCAGGGCGGAAAACTCCGGAGCTTTTAAAACTCGGAGTGCGGGCCCCACCCCCACCTCTGCCCAGCGGGCCTGGGGGCGGGGCATAAATTTGCATTTCTACTCAGTCCCAAATGATGTCCTTAGAGACGGGGCCAGGCTGCATTTTCTGTTTTGCCCTCGGGTTAAAGGAGTTTTGCCAAACAAACTATTAGTGTGAACAAGACCTCAGGAGGACTAACCACCTCCTCCTCTGGCGTTTTAGAAGCCCGTGTTTGCAAACAACAAGCCTATGCATTGGAAATCCTGACATCCATCCCCGTGCGTGGTGAAACAGCTCTCCGCCAGCCCGGAACCTCAGCGGCCACGGGTGGCTCCGGGCGGGCGTTTGGAACTCTGAGCGTTTGATAGCAGGAGGTGACTTCAGGAAACTGGCCAGACCACAGCCTCATCTGCCAGGTGAAATGCAAAGGTCAGCGAGGGGGATGGATCTGTGTGGTCATCTGGGAAGGCCAGGTTCCTGGTCAGCAGGTGCAGCTCTCTGGATGTACTCAAACCCCAGCCCCCACCCCCTGGTTAGCTGTGAACTCTTAACTCGTTCCTCAGTTTCCTAATCTGTGAAACGGGACCAAAGTCTGTTTCGCCGCGGTGTTGCAAAAATTGTATATAACGTATGAAAGCCACATAACTGAGATCAGGCTCACGTATGTGTCATATTATTGCTGTTACGATTGGCGGTCAAGTTCATTGTACTAATTAGCAGGTGAGCTAATGATAATAGCAGGCACGGACGCACCCTCAGGACCCCTAACTTCCAACCCTAGAGAATGTTTTCTCTGCCCTAGTGTGCAGGGAAAGTTTCTTTAAAAATAGATGTCGGTGATGCTTAGGACTCCAGCTGTTCACCGACTCTGCAGCATTCTGTCCTGAGGAGCCTGCATGGGTGAAGTGTGTGGACTTGCTGGTTTTCATAAGCCTGGCTGACTGAGCAGCCACTGCCCCAGAGTCGGGAGCATGTAAGGTGACGTTTCAGAGCTTTTGCGAAAGGTATACCCTGAAGTGAGTCTCCGGATCTCTCCTGCTTTTTAAAGCTGACGTTTCAATTGTTGGGGACCAGGGGGAAGTGTTAGGTGAATGACTACAAATGTCCCTCAAGTACCCCCCCCACCCCGTCCTCCCCCACACTCCCATTCCCACCCACCTGGCTGCCCCAGAGCAAATCCTCTCAAACTAATGAATCTTTCAGACTTCAGTCTGAAGCTTGATAGTGGCGCCCTCTGAGCCCCCATGGGTGACATTAGTGCCTAAATTGCTGCCCTGTCTTTTCAGCAAACAGGGCTGCTAGTCACACTCTTGCATCTGCTCTGCCAAGCCTTCCAAGAACCTGCCCCCCCACCCCCACCCCACCGCCTGCTTGGAGAGTCAGAGCAGTGAAAAGGGTGAGGGAAGGGAGGAAAAGCGCTCAAATCCTCAGGGTGGGTAAGTTGGGAACCCAGAACGAAGCATGGCACGGAGCGCCACCGTGGGTACCCGAGGATGTGGCATTTACATTCCCACTCGAAATGAGATGCTCCGTCGCTAATAGCCTCCCTGGGGTTCGGTTCCCTGCTGCTAGCGCCTTCCTCTACATCATCTCACCGCATGGAAGTGGAAGCACAGTGAAATATCACAGCCTGTGCTCACGTGGGAAGCATCCACTCATGCTCTTGACTTTGCTGCTGAGACCCTGTAAGGAAGAAACACTTCTTTCCCATGTAACCCAACTGCAAGTCGGTATCAACAGGCACTTCCAAGCGAGATCACTGTACCTGTAACCACTCTTGCTACGGCGGAGGCTTTTAAATTGTAGCAATGCCCAGAACGAGTTTGGAGCTCGAGATTTTACATCCGAGCGCTCATGTCTTTTCCCGAGTGTTTCTTTATTCCCCTCTCCCACCCGGCTCTGATTCAGCCTTCAGTTTTATTTCATAATTGCCCTTCTTTCTAATCCCTCCCCCTGTCTTACATGCACTTGGCCTTGAATTTCCACTTTGGTTCCCCTCGTTTGTTGGATTATGAAACCACAAACCTAGTTTTAAAATCCAATCAGGCACCCTGAGATTTGTATGCCTACTGTGTCTGCAGGTAGGTGGCATCGGTAACTAGATAGGAATCTATTTTAAATCAGCATGCGAGTCTGAATATTTATTCCGAGTTTTCTCAAGTTATTGTCACAGAGCAGTCACTTATTTTCTCTTTTCAGCTTGATGCTTTCCTCCTGGGTCAGTAACTCTTTTAGCGCGTCCTCCGGTACTTGGATAGAGAGATTTTGATTTATCTAACCTTTTACAAATTCAAGAGCATGGCTCATGTTTCTTAATATTGCGAGTGAAGCTTTGATTGTGTTTGTGACAATTATTGATGTCTGGAATCTAACCAGACCTGTCATTTACAGAGACATCCAGAAGGGCGGAGTTGGTATAACACTAAAATAATGGCTCACTTGGCTTCCTTTCAAAGTTGCAACGTGATTGTCTCTCTTGGGTTAATCACTGGGATGTTAAACATATTTTCTTATCTGGCAAATGTACTGAGACCCCATTGTGCCAGGCAGGCCCAGGGCTCCCTTGAGGAATGTGATGGTGGCACATTGTAGACACATGTGACCTATGGCAGTGCCATGATGGGAAACAGTGCCAGGGGCTGTGGCAGCTGGAGAAGGGGCATCTGACCTGCCATTAGGAGACCAGGATGGCTTCCCAGAGTAGGTGGCAGCTCAGGGGCAGTCAGTTAAGATAGTGCTTGAAAATACTCTTTATAGAAGTTAAGATCTTGTTTGTCTACAAATAACAAAGATCTAAAATGAGTGGCTGACACAGGGAGATGTTAATTTCTCTCACATACATGCAAAAAGTCCAGAGGTGATATGGAGGCTCTATACAAGTCACCACCAACCTTAGCTCCTTCTATCTTGTTGCACTGTGATGCATAGCCTCTTGGTCCAGGAAGGCTGCAGGAGCTCCAGCCATAACTGCTACATTCCAGGCAGCATACATGTGGAAGAAAAGGAGGGTAGGCTTTCTTTTCACAGAAGCCACTGGTCAGAATTGATCACTTTGTTCCACCTAGCTGCAAGGGAGGCTAGGGAATGAGGGCTTTAACTGTGTTGCAGTGTGCAGAGGTAAAGTCAGGGGTGTTAGTGAGGAAGACAGGAAGGACTGGAAAGCAACCAGCTGGGTCTGTCCAAGTGGTGATTGTGGGTGGAGAGAGAGCTCTGTGAGCAAAGGAGGGAAGGAAAACTTATCTTGTTCCAGGGACTAGATAAAGATAAGTAGGTCAATTTGACTTAGAGTTTGGTTTGCCAAGAGATAAGGCTGGAGAAATAAACAGATGCTGGGTCACGGGAGGTCTCCGAAACTGCCCTGCTGGGGAGCTGGAGGTTTATCCTGAGGACCACGGGGAGCTATGGAAGGAATTTCTCTCTGTTGAGGTAGTGGGGAGGGTGCCCCAGGAGGTGAGGGCAGGGGCATCCTTAGGAGATGATGGTGGCCTTTCAGGAAAAACGGTGACAGCCAGTGGCTTCGGGGAAGGGGAGAAGTGAACAGATTCAAGAGATGTCGGAGAGGTAGAACTGGTCGGAAGGAGGGGGTGAGAGAGAGGTGGCCACGGAGCACAGACACGCAGGCCCCCAGCGGGGCTGACCCCAATCGCTGAGACCCAGGGAAGGCTGGAGCAGGCAGGCGGAGGAGGCGAGCTGGGTTGGGGCCCGTGGTCCCAAATGTCCTGTCTACACCCCGCCTCCCTGCACACGCAGTTTGGGTGGATCCCCCCCCTTTTTTTTTAGCAGCTTTGTTGAGGTGTAGTGCACATACCATACAAGTCACCGATTCTAAGTGTACTGTTGGAATGCGTTTCAGTAAAGGAGTGTAGCTACGCCACCATTATGCAGTTTGGGGAACAGGAAGTTCCCCCATGCCCATTTGTGTAGTCAGTTCCCTTCCACCCCAGCTCCAGGGAACCCACCACTAGTGAGCTTTCCATCACACCCACTTTTGAAAATGGAAGTGCAAAAACATTACATAGATACATAAATAGACGCAACGTGGGTTCAGTACAAGGACGAGTGCAGTGAGTTCTTGGCGGGGATGCACGGAGGCAGGTGGGTTCGATGCCCAGGAGAGTGTATGAGAACCACCCAGGGTGGGGGGGGCTTCCTTAGACTGTGCATCTGCCCTGCACCCACACCCTTCCCTCAGGGGCTACACTCCCTTCCCCCTCCTGCCCTCCCCCAGAGCAAGCCAAGGATAAGGTTCAAGTCAGGAATAGGTCAGTTTTTAATAACTAGCTTAATGGATCTTTTATTTTGTCATTTTCAACCGCACATTTTGGCAATTATCCAGGTAGAGCTCTGATTTGGGTTCTGTCCCCAGTACCGGACGAGAAGGCGCTTGGGAGCACACTTTCTACATGCCTGTTACTACTCAGGGCCTGACCCCAACGGGCACTCCTTGGATAGAGTTTTCTAGTGCAGCTCCGCCATTTACAAACCCAAGGGGTGCCCCAGCTTTGCTTGATACTATAACCACTTTTTTTGTGTGTCTGTAATTCCACATATAAGCACAAATGAATGCTTCTCCTTCTTTTCTTTAATCCTCACCCAAGGATATTTGTCTTTTTTTATTGTTATTGATCTTAGAGAGAGAGGAAGGGGAGAGAAACATTGATGTGAGAAACGTCAATTGGTTGCCTCCCTCCCATATGCGTCCTGAGTGGGGATCGAACCTGCAACCCTTTCATGCACGGACGACGCTGCAACCCACTGAGCTACCCAGCTGGGGCAATGCTTCCTTTTTAGTGGCAATGCCACCTTCTTGAATGGCTGGAGGACCCATTGGTTTGCAGTCCCCGGTTTTCCTCAGGAAGACGGTTCAATCAGGAACACCTTTTCTTGGTCCTTGACTTTAAGCTTATTATAGATTTCTGAAGTCTCTCCGACTCTGCTTCAATTATATCCATCTTGAGGAATGTCAAGATTTCTTAATTAGTTGCTAACACCATTCATGCTATGAAGCCCCAGACTGCTGCTTCAGAAATGAGAATTAGGTGGGCACTTCTTTCTCTGCTCCCCTAATTGTCTCAAAGCACTCAGGATTCAAAGGGGCTTTAGCATGAGAGCCTGGCTCTAGCAGGCTTCCCTCCCTCCAAGGGGCTTCTCTACTGTTTTAACCTCCCCCGATCCTTCTGTCACTTCCATCGGACGGGAAAAGTGACATTCAGCACTGTAGAAACCACAAGCTTTAAACTCCATCATCAAAATATTCTTCAGATTCAACTCCCTTTCTGCTGCTGCGCATCGAAATCGCTGCACACAGAGTATGCCTTTTCCCCACAGATTTCTTGAGCATCTGCTGTGTGTGAGGCTCCGTGCTGGGCACAGGGAATTCCATGGTGCACAGACAGCAAAGTTCCCTGCGTTCTGGGGCTGACTTCTGGCGAGGCAAGAGACAGGCCATCAGGAGGAGGATTTCAGGGGAGGAAGTGAGGTCAGTGCAACAGGGCGGTGTGCTGGCAAGCAGCTGGGGGAGGGCCTCCTCAGAGCGTCAGCGAGGAGGCCTTTGGAGGAGGTGGAATTGACAGTGAGCCTCGAATGAAGAGAAGGGGCCATCGAGGTCAGGAAAGGGACCGTGCCAGAGACAGGGCCCAAGAGAGGGCACAGCTGGGTCTGCGCGCGCCGCTGGAAGGGGGCCGGCTTCTGTGGCAGCGTGGTCTAGGGAACGAGCGGCCGTGTGCAGGGGGGTGACCGGCAGGCAGGACTCAGCTCAGCTCACCCGTGGCCCAGGGCAAGGCATCTGGACTCTACGGCAGGAGCCACGAAAGTCGCGGCAGGGCTTGAAGCAGGAGATGGCATGATGCCCTTTGCGCTGCAGGAAGGTCACTCGGGCTGCCGCGTGGAGGCTGGACTGGGGGTGGGCAAGAGAGGCGACAGGGAGTCAGGTCAGGAAGGCGTTGCATAACGCAGGTGAGAGGTGTCTGTGGGTACTCGGAGAGGCCCCCAGGGTCCCTCAGGGTGGGATGACCAGGCCACTATAGCCACTGTCCTCCTGTCCATCATGCCAGCATCGTGGTGACCCCATCACTTAAGCTGAGGTCCCTGCAGACTGTTTCAGGAGCACCATTTTCTCTGGGAACCTCGGCAGAGGAGACCCAGCTTCCCTGAGACACCCCTCTCTTTCCCCATCCCTTCAAAGAGACGATTTTCTCTTCCCCTCCTGCTTAGGGACCTCCAGCAGAAAAACAAAAAAACAGAGAAACAAACAAAAACCTGTCCAGTGAGCTGGCAGTGTTTCAAGACGGATCCTCTTCCCCCAGACACGGGCTCTGAGCTTTTAGAGGAGCAAAATCCCCTAGGTAAAGATTTCCAGAAGGCCTGACTCTTTGTAGGGAAGTGGGGGGGAGGGGACGAGGGATAAACCCAGAGAATGCAGCAGCGTTCATACCTCCCAAACGTCTCAGCCCTCACCTTCTGCCCTGTTTTGCTGGCGGCCCATCTCATCGGCCCCATAAATTCCTCATCGCCACCCTGTCTGGGGCACCCCTCCCATTTGGACAGCACCAACCTGCTGTCCGTCTGCTGTGGGCAGGAGGCGGTTCCCCAACGCTGCCTGCCACAATCCTGTAACCACCCAGGTCTGACTGGACCCTCAGAGCCTCCCCCCCCTTCCTGGGAGCCAGAGAGTGTTTGTTGGGCTGGCAAGGAGGCGGCCAGGGCGTGAGAAGGGGCCTTTTTAGAGTAGAAGGCCCGCAGGATTTATGGGGGGTCGGCTGCTGAAATAGAGCCGTCATTAGGAGCTGTGGGCAGCCGTTGCAGGTGGGGGGTATTTGGAAATGGCAGGGGCACAAACATTGGTCAGGGGGAGCCTTCCTAGAGCATGCTGTTTCCTGTTCGCTTTGTGGGAGGGGAGAGGAGGGTCTGCCGCCTTATGGGGGAAGTGCGGATAAAAAGATGTGTATTTAGTGCTTGTGAGAGGCAGGGGGAAGCCCTAGAAGCAGAAGTCCTTAACCCGCTCCCAGAGGCACAGAGGAGCGTGGCTGTGGCCCTGTGGCCCCCCGGGGGGCCGAGGCCTCAGGGAGAAGTCTGCGGGTGGATGGGCCCGGGAGACCAACCCTTAAAAGGAGAGCCAGTGAGAGAGGCTTGTGCGTTTTTCACCTAGATATAGTCCATCTCACCTGTCAAGACCAGCAAGGCGTACCTGTCCCCTGTCCCTTTTAGGATTTATGTTAAAATTCCTAGCACTTTTGAAACGTCTTTCCCTTGAGTCTAAGGCTTAGACAGATAGATTTTCATGTGCTCCTCGAAGGTATTTGCAAACTCTTCTTGAAGTTTCTGTGACTTTCCCGCATCAGAAAATTTTCCCTAATGAATTCCTGAACACAGAAGCCCTGCGTGTAGAGGGGGCCTGCTTAGCACCCCTTTCTTTGGGGAACGTCCCTCCCTCATTTTTTGGTCCGGCTGGTGAGTCAATCACAGAACCCCAATCCCCCTCTAAAAAGATGGCCACGTGACCCAGAGCACAGACAGTGATTGGGCAGGAGTGGACACAGGACCTGGTCTTGGCCAACCATAGGACCACTTCCTCTGGACACAGTGATTGGTCAAGGATGAACATATGACCCGAAGAAGGGCAACAAGAGTTCCTTTGGGGAATGAATGCCCATGAATTTGAAAAGAGGTGTGCTTTCTCCCGGGGCGGCTAAGCTTACCTGGCCACAGGAGGGAGCCTGTCTAGGAGAGAATGTAGCCAGGGGGACAGAAGGGTCCTCAGTCACCATCTGTGCCCTGGGATGACCTGGAGCCAGTACCCCTCTTGGGCTTTTAATTTTAATTTTATTTTTCTTAGGATTATTTATTAATTTTTAGAGAGAAAGGGAAGGAGAAAGAGAGGGAGAGAAACATCCATGTGTGGTTACCTGTCATGTGCCCCATACTGAGGACCTGGCCCACAACCCAGGCATGTGCCCTGAGTGGGAATCAAACCGGTGACCCTGTGGTTCCCAGTCTGGTGCTCAATCCACTGAGCTACACCAGCCAGGCCTCTCCTGGGCTTTTTAGTTGGGTGAAATTCCCTTTTGAAGTTTCACCCAGTTGGAGTCTCTGTCCCTTACAACCAAAGTTCCTCGTATGTTTACCAACTGCATTCCGTTAGACGAAGAGTCTTTTTGGACCTCCAGATTAGGTTGTCGAGGTCCCCGGTGGGAGCAGATCCTCCATCTGTGAAGTCGTGACGAAGGAAAAAGAGATCCGTGCTAGCTTTGCTGCCGTACCTCAAACAGCAAACATCACACAGGAAAAGGCGTTCAGTCGGCATGCAGGGGACAGGGACACGGACCGTGTTCCAGCTGATGCTGACAGGTTGGGCCAGAGATCACTGAGCCTCTAGCGAGCCTTCAGCAAGGGCTCCCCGACACAGGTGATGCCAGGCCATTTCCTGCCACTGAGGGACAGTCACAGATTCCGGAATAGGTTTGCACTGCAAACTATAAAAATTCTGGAGGGGGAGAGAGAGAGAGAGTGCACACTCATATAACTCTAATTACAGTGCATTGTGATAACAGTCCTATTTTATTATTATTTATTGTTAACCTCTTACTGTGCCTACTTTAGAAATTAAACTATATTATAGGTAGGCATGTATTAGAAAAAACACAGGGTTCAGTGTTCTCTGTAGTTTCAGGCAGCCACTGTGGTCTCGGAAGGCGTGCCCCCTGGGTAAGGAGGGGCAGCTGTAGGTCCTAAGTACTCGGGACCTATCCGCCGTCAGGGTGAAACGGATGTAGCTCTTTCCCAACAGAATAAAACTGACCCGTCCCCGTGCTCTTTGCAGAGAGCAAGCCTCTCCCAGTGGCTCCCAGTGGTCGTCAGGAAGCCCATGCCCGATGCTTTCCCAGCTCCTGGGCACGTGCGCTCACAGACGTACAGGGAGGCCTTGCGCCCGGGGCTTCCGCCTTTGCACGGACAAGAGGCGATTGCCGCAACCACTGAATTAATTATTTTAATTCAAATGGATTATCCTGATACCTTGCTTAGCGGGGTTCTTCCATGTGCTGTGTCACACAACACTCTACTTCTCCAGGTCAGGGAATATGTTTTCTTTCAACGTTACTGTTCTTAAACAGGTATCTATTTTTTTAAGAAAAGAATTTATTTATGTATTTTTAGAGAGAGGAGAAGGGAGGGAGGAAGAGAGGGAAAGAAACATCAGAGAGAAACAGTTGCCTCTTGTACACACCCTGGACCGGGGATCAAACCCGCAGCCTCGGTATGTGCCCTGACCGGGAATCGAACCTGCAGCCTTTTAGTGTATGAGATGATGCTCCAACCAACTGAGCCAGCCAGCCAGGGCTGAAACCTTTACTCTTACCATCCTTTCAAGGTGTTCCTTCATCTGTAAAGTGACACTGGCCCCTGCCTTACAGATCTGTTGTGAGGACTGAAAGAGATGAGCCAGAGAAAGCACATCGGAAGTTCTTAATACATATTGTCTATTACCATTTCTATTTTTATCGTCGTGGCTGGAATCGACGGGTAGCCTCCCAGGCACTTTAAATACCCTGTTTTGAAGAACAACAGTCACTCCACGACTGGCTTCTCGCAGGATGTTAAAAATAAGCCTCATTAAAAAATAAGTCCTCTATCATTACAGTCCCACACCCACTTGACACGATGACACTGTCTTTAAGTTGGAGCACAACAGGGGTAAACTAATTAAAAACGTAGAAAGAAAATAAACACCAGCCCAGTGCTCCCCTCCAGCAAAACGCAGAAGTTGGGGAGGAGAAATGTGTGTGAGCCGTTCTATTTAGAATAAATTGTCCTCATTCTGAGCCAGCGATCTCTCCTGTGCTGTGTGGGAGGTGGTCCGCTTTAGAAATCCCCACCCAAGGAATTCGATCGCTTTGCAGCTCCTCGGGGTCTCATGCCAGGTCCCCTGCGTGGTTTTCTCTCCGGAACCCTTTGCGTCCCCAGGGGCTGGCCATATACCTCCCTGCTCACTTTAAGCAGTAGGCAGACCTACATTTTAATAGTCAGTCAGACTCAGGGGTTACATAGAACAGTCCCAGTTTATGCCTATGGTCCTGGCACCCTGGTCAGCATTTGCCTTGGCTTTTCCTTTCTCCTGGAAGTATTATTAGTAGTAGTTCTATTGAAATGAGCTGGTATGGCATTGCTGGATCTCCAGCTGGGACTTTTTAGCTCTTCCAGGGTCTCCACTAGCAGCAGACCAGACTCACGCACATCAAACACAGTTCTCACTTCAACCTCACGAGAAAACTGGAAGTGGACGGGCAGTCTTTTTCCCCAGCCCTTTCCAGACGCAAGGTAACCAACGCTTTCCTCGCAGGGACAGCACGCAGGGTGGTTTCTAATAGAACGTGTCCTCACACACGCCAGCCTTTGGGGACAGCTGGCCCTTTCCCTTTTCAAACAATCGCAGGAAAATAATCAATGTTGCTGGGCTGCCTGGCCATCTGGTATACCAGCCAGCTGTACCGGAGTCTGTGCTGAGTCACAAAGCTGCCTCGGGCTTCCCTGGGCAGAATCAGCGTAACGTGGGAAATAGGGGGTGTGAGAGAAAACATATGGGCAGAAAAATCAAAATTGAGAGCCTGCTAGAGAGCATTAGGGAGTAATCTGAAAGTTTTTGCTATGGTGATATGGCCACTTATTTGCTGGTGTACACCTACAACTATTATTTAATTGGTAATGCTTTTTACTTGTAATAAACCTGTCAGCAACAATGATTTAAAAAATCAATGGAAGTGCATGTTTAAGGAAATGTTATGTACTACATTTTCATTCCTTAAGAAATTGAATGATGGCCCTGGCCAGTGTGGTTCAGTTGGTTGGAGCATCATCCTGTAGACCGAAAGGTTGCGGGTTTGATTCCCAGTCAAGGCACATACTTAGGTTGTGGGCCTGATCCCTGGTTGGGGTGTGTATGAGAAGATAACCAATTGATTTCTCTCTCTAAAAGCAATGGGGAAAAAAATGCTCGTGGGTGAGGATTTAAAAAAAAAATTGAATGATGGATATATACCTTGCATAAAACCCTGTGCTGATGCACACAGCTTTCTGAGCTCCTGGTCCTCTCTGCTGTGGACCCCGCCTGGCAGAGCGAAAGCCACGTGGGAAGCATCAAAGGAGCCCGCATCCCCCAGCGAAATGCCCGCCGCAGCCAGAGGGCTGGGCAGGATGCTGCTGTCGGCGGAAGACATGCATGTCACCGAGGATTCCAAAGAATTTGGCTTGTTCTGGGCCCTGCCTCTTCAGCAAAACGGTCTCCACTCGTCCCCTGCCTGACGGGCGCCCTCAATTACGTGAAGCGGTGGTATCCCTGCCCGGCGCAATTGACAACACTAATAAAAATAGATAACATATTTTTAAAACCTACAGCAGATTGTCATGGCAATAAATAATTGTATCGTGGTGCTGTCATGGCAACGAAGTCTGTGTAACGGAGACCAATCAAGCCTATATAGAATTTTTCTAAATTTAGGTGTTTGAAAAGCGTTATCATAGCCTATAGCCACGGACAGGTACATGAAAACATGTTTAAAGTCTTTATTGGAAAAAAACATTTTTAGTCATTTAAAAAAATAAATTGCTTATTGTTCTAGGTCTCCACGCTCTTCAAAGTATCAATCTCAGCTCCCCTTTTTGTCATATATATTATATTGCCTATTATATATGAGAGTATTTTTAAGGACTTGAATGAGCAGTAGAGGAATATAGGGCTCTCTCTCTCGTTCTTCCCCTCGCTCTTCTTCAAAAGGAATTTACAAGGCCGAACAACATAATTCGTATACCTTTTCCCCTTGGCAGCCAATGACACAGCAGTCACGGAATAACAAGTTACACTAGCCAAACGACGCCACACCAAACCAGTAGCTGGTTTCCGCACTCCCGGCGTCACTTTTTTGCAGAAGCGTTTGTTACCGCGTTGCCACGCCGCGCGCCATTGGGAGCCGCAGACTCCCAGCGCTGGCTGCGGCGGTTCTCTGCCACCGTAAACTCGTCCTCCCGACGTCCACTCCGTTCTACCGAAACGACAGCAAAGTGGCCTTGTCCCCAAAAGTGGAGAGCGATTTTTTTTCACAGATATGTCACTATCGGGCCATTAAAGGGAAGTCCCCAAGTTCAGAATCATTACATCAAGAATGCTGCTGTTGACGAAGCAAGGCCTCTGTCGCTTTTTCCTTTTCTTTGCTGTCCTTTCCTTTGGTTTGGATGAAGTAAAAATGTCTCTCTTGTTTTTCTTCACTATAGCTTTCTTCTTTCCAAGTCCCACCCCAGGGCTCCCCGACCCATAGAAACAGGGCTCAATTCCGAACTCAGCTACCTAGACACTGTGTGAACCTCCAATGCAGTGTTATTGAACTTCTTAAACTAATACGGTTTAGGGAAAAAGTTAGACCCCAAAATTCTAAAGATAAAAATCATTAAGTGAAGCAGTACATGCAAAAGTAGCTGATGCATACGTAGTTAGTGCTCAGAAAGATATTGGTGGCTATTTTTAATTCAAGTCAAAGGTAGGATTATATACTCAACTTTCATAAGGGACAAAAAAAGGAGATCCTTAAACATCTATGATGTAGGAGAAAACTAATAAAAGTATCATAAGTAATCTATTATAAATCAATGCTCTAAGGATGCTATTTTTTTTCTTTACTTTGTCCCTTTATCACGGTTTGCATGACGTGTTTTTTCCAGACCCACTTTGCTAAAAGATGATTGCCGAAGAGTGAGCCAGCTCTGGCCTCAGCCGGGGAGGAAGGGGGAGTGTCCCCACACGTGCCATGCATGATGCTGACAGCCACCAGTTACATCATGCCTCCCGGAGCTAGAGGGGCTCCCTGGAACGCAGGAGACAAACTCATGCCTCTGCTGTCCCAGCTCCACCCCCAAAGCCTGAGGGCCGACAGCAGAGAGAAAGCTGGGGAGGAAGCAGAGAGGGTATGACTTGCACACAAAACCGGAGGTGAATATATTGGGATGGACGCCGTGTGCAGCAGGCCCAGGAAGGAAGGTCTGCCTCTCTGAGGAATCTTGAGCAAGATCTCAGCCTTGGCCACCTGGGCAGAGGTGTTCCGCCCACCTGGCAGGGTTTTTTGTTTTTTTTTTTTTTTTAATCTTTACCCAAGGATATGTTTCTTGATTTTTTTTAGAGAGAGAGAGAGAGAGATCAATCAGTTGTCTCCCATACATGCCCTGACCGGGGATGGAACCCATAACCTAGGTATGCACCCTGATCAGAATCAAACCCGCAACCACCTGAGTGCTCAGGACGATGCTCCAACCACCTGAGAACTCGGCCAGAGCTCAGCCGGCAGCCTTTCCAGGCAGGCACAGCGATCGCCCGATGCGTTTGCAGAGAGAACGCTGATTCTGGGCTGTGGTAGCTGCTTCTCCTTCCCTTCTTGGAGGGTTCCTTCTGATCTTCACTCTCTGAGCTTTTGTTTTATTTATTTCGTTGTGTTTTTTTTAAGAGGACTTCAATGTCACCAAAGGACAGCCCTACTTTTGGTAATATTTTACAAGCATGCCGTACCTTTTCCAGCCAGACAGTTAAAGAATATTATTGCATGTGGGAAAAATCCTTCAGCAAACACACAGCTAGTCATTCTTCTCATTGCAAAACCCAGTTTCATAGATTTGCCACCCCGTGTGTTAGGACATAAATTCCAACGTATACTTCTTTTTTTTTTTTTAAAGATTTTATTTTTATTTATTTTTAGAGAGAGGGGAAGGGAGGGAGACAGAGAGGGAGAGAAACAGCAATGTATGGTTGCCTCTCACATGGCCCTCACTGAGGACCTGACCCGCAACCCAGGCATGTGCCCTGACTGGGAATCGAACCGGGATCCTTTGGTTCCCAGCCCATGCTCAATCCACTGAGCTACACCAGCCAGGGCCTATCGTATACTTCTAAAGAAGGAGGGAAATGGATAACATTAACAGATGTTTCTAAGTGATGGCACTATGATGCGTGATTTCTATTTTCCACATTTACCTTTTCCCCCATTCCTGCAACTAGTATTTTAATCTGAAAAAAAAGAAAAAAGAACGTTCTGTAGGGAAATCAAATTCTTCTTTGTGTGGTTCTATTGCCCTGGCTGTAATTAAAATTAATTCAACATGATGGGGATGGGCCGGCTGGAGTCTGGGGCCCTTGAAGCTCTTAGACATGATGGGCTCAGTTTCTATAAGGGAGCCAACTGTAACTGTGAAGAGGTGGCACCGATAAAGCCGTCCTATTTATTACCTTATTTTAAATATGTTCTGTTTTCCAATCCGTTATTCCCTTCTAAGACTGGAATAGGACCGCCCATTTCACAGAGGGGAAGACTGAGTCACCTCATCCTCCGTCTTCAGAACCACCTCTCCCACTGTGTCTCTCGGGGAAACCCGCTCGCCGTGGAGAGTTGACGCTGATTTTTAAGTGGCATGTGATTTCGGTGTGTACGTTGGAGCTGGCAGCAAATTGATCTCCCTAATTATGTTTTGCTGAGGCTAACAGAAAAACCGGCTCGCATTTTCTGAGCATTCACCAGCTGGGAAGTGGAGAACGTTTTATGGTGGGGGGGGGGGAAGCCGCTTTGGGATTCAAACTTGGCCATGTTTTAAAACAAACAAACAAACACAGGGAGGAAAACACTTGTAACGCTGGGCCCAGCATTGTAGAGAGGGCTAACATCTCTATTATGGAAGGGGCTCAGGCAGAGCCCTAAGAGCGACACTAACCCCCCACCGATCAAGCGGGCAAAGCCTTCTCCTTCTGTATTTTCAGTGATTAAGGAAAGAAAAATATTTCCAGTAGGAAACTATAGAAAGATTTGTTCAGACATGGCAGTGTTGCTGAACCCTCTGTAATAATCAGTGAAATTCAATGTAAGCCAAACTGGGGTGAGGCACTTCCCAAAACAAGCATTTAAAAATACGAAATCAGTCTATTTCATGGTGACCGTGATTTATTTTGAAAGTCGATATCTATCAATATGTATTAAAAGCCATCAAAATGTCCTGTTGTTCTACAGTTTTAAGGTAATGATTACAAATTTGGAAAGTGCAAGAGGACGTTTGTCTTATTTACAGTGACTCTCTAGTACCATGGAAAAATAGTCCTGACAAAATGTACACTTGGAAAAAAACAAAACAAAATTACATCTACCCTCTGATTATAATGACTTAAAAGTAAGTATGGGAAAACAGTGGGTAAGAGGCACTGGATAACAGGAACTGTGGGCTTTAAAATTTGTTTTTAACTTTCTTTTTTTCCAAATAGTAATGGTAAGGATATTTTTCCTCTTTTAATGTTTGTCCCTTCCACCTGTTTTTAAAAATATTGGCTTTATTCTTTTTACTTTCTTGACATTAATTTTAGAGAGAGGAAGGGAGGGAGGGGGAGAGAGAGAGAGAACCATCCATTTGCTGTTACTCTTATTGATGCATTCATTGGTAGATTCTCATATGTGCCCTGACCGAGGATCAAACCCACAACCTTGGCGTTTTGGTATAATTCTCTAACCACCTGAGCCACCTGACCAGGGGTTCCATCTCTTTCATTTCCTCTGTGATGTAATGTAAAAACGCAGCCACGGACTGGCCATTCCTGGAACCCTGGTCAGGGTGGGTGTTCCAGGACGTGACAAATACAATGGTAAACAAACCAGAATCTCCTTCTAGGTTTAAAAGTGTATGAGCACCATTGTATCAAACAACAGGAGCCTACCATAGCTTTCTATAGAGTGATGTCTTTTTTATGTGTTCTTATCATCAGAACAACGGAATCTCAGAAACGCCTTTACTCAATTACTATTTAAAGATTTCTATAGAGGGCGATTCTGAGAATGATCTTTTTGAACAGAATTCTCCTTTTACCAGGACCTATGTGATCAAGTCCTGATTGAATTTAATTCTAGAAAAAGTTTTTTTTGCCCTGACTGGTGTGGCTCGGTTGACCATCGTCCTGCAAAGCAAAAGGTCGCCAGTTCAATTCCCAGTCAGGGCACATGCCTGGGTTGCAATTTGGTCCCTAGTCAGGGCGTGGACAAGAGACAAATTGGTGTTTTCCTCTCTTTCTCCCCCGCTTCCCCTCTCTCTAAAACTAAATAAATAAAAAATTTAAGAAAAGATTTATAAGAGGAAAAGAAAAAGTTTTTTATAGAAGTGGATTAATGTGTAAGCTCTTCTCTTTAAAAAAGAAAAAAAATACTCTGCCACCTCACAGGCTGGACAAGAACTTTTTTTTTTTTTGTTATCCTGCGGTTGCCTGGGAGTGTCAAGACAAAATCATTGCCTATTGGACTATAATCTGCTCCAAACATCTCCGCCTTCTGCTTCCTTCAGGTCGTCTGTGCCCTGTGGTTCCGCTGCTTTGATGTTTTCTTAGAAGTAGGTACAGAAATTGAAAATAAACAAATGAAGAAAAGGATTTTGTTATACAAACAGAACGTACTAATTGCTTTTTATAAAGATGCAAATGATCTAACTGGGTAGAAAATGAGAAAATCAGCGGCTCTACGCAGTCCTTTTCCCCCGGGGGGAATCTGGTTTAGAGTATATCTTTCTATATCTATGAATAGACAAACTTTTTTTCTCCCCCTAAACGTGAAAGGCATTGAAACCTTGTTTTTAACATCAAGTTTAAAGTACTCTTGAAATTTAAAGAAAAAAAGCCCCTTTAAAGTTTCTCTCTCTTAAAAACAGAGTGTGAGACCCAAGTAGTCCAATGGCTCACAGTTCCACACAGAAAGGGGCACAGACAGCTCAGGTGGGTTTTGGGTTTTTACAGAACAGGAATGGTGTCCTTTGTGGCAGGTGAATTTTACACAGAGACCAAGAAGTTACCCATATCCAAATATCTAACCAGACCCTTCTCGAAGACATCTGAGCTGCTTAGATTTGCAATTTCCGATGAAATCCTTTGGGAAACATAAGGGGGAAGCGCTCGGCGGCTATTTTTGTGTTTGGTTGCTGGTGTTTTGTGTTTGGTTCTGATGTTGTTGCCTTTTCCTCTGGGAGCATGGGCTTTCTGTCCTGGTAGTTCAGACTTGTGATGAAAATCAGAGGCTGCTTGGAGTAGGTGTTTCCCTGACCCTTTGTTCCGGAAAGGAAGCTCTAATTGACTCCTGGAAAAGACTGCACACAGCCTCTACAACCTGAACTCCCCGTACTTTTGGCTTAAAAAAAAAAGAGCAGGCAGCCCTGGCTGGGGGGCTCACTTGAGGGGAGCCTCGACCTGTATACCAAAAACAATTTCGGGTTCTGTCCCCGGTCCAGGTGCGTACAGGAGGCAGCTGATCAGTGTTTCTCTCTCACATTGATGTTTCTTTCTCTCTCCCTTCCTCTCTCTCTAAAATCAATAAACATACCCTCTGGTGAGGATTAAAAAGACAGCAAGAACTTAACGCTTTTTTAATAACAAAGAAGTGATATAATTCTTAGTGATTTTAGTTGTGAGAGAGATAAAGGCAACTAGAATGTTTTACAGTATGAAAATTCTCAGAGTCAAGTTTGAAAGCTTAAAGAAAAAAAGTTACATTAATTTCATATGCATAATGAAGTTACCATAGGGTTGCATAAATATTATTATATGAAATACTCTGAATTAAAAAAAAATTCTCTCCAGAAATATTAAGGAGGATTTTAAATCAGAATTATTTATTTCCATGACTTTCTTCTAGATATAGTACTTATAGGCAAAGGATATGTGTGCAATGTGCCAAAAATGGATAATTGTGTTATTTCAAATTAATGAAAATAGAAAAACTCAAGGTAGGGTTGTATTGTTTAAATGGCCATTCATGATTGCAAATGATTTTTAATGAAAATATAGGGTGTTACCCCTGTTAAAACAAGAAATTACTTAATAGTTAATTTCTTCCATCTGCAAGCAAGCCGAAAGCGTCTACATCACTTACAAAAGAGGTGTTTCATTTATTTAAAAGGCAACCGTGTTTTAGGATAGTTATTAAGCCTAATAATTTAAAATTCTGCTGACATGCTGGTTGGATAAATTATACAGGGAGACTACAGAGTGGGGTTAGGACATCTATGTCCTGACAGGAAACATACATCCAAAATCAAGAGCTTTTGTAAAATATGTGAAAAGTCAAGAAAAAAATGTTTATCCTAGGGACAATTTTCAGCTGGCACAGAGGCAATCTCTTATTCTCATGCTGTTCAAGACTCATTTTAGGTTGTAATCAAGGACAGTACCACCTGCTACGATTCAGAGAAACTTCCTTCAGACCATAAAATCTGAGAACACACACATTCCTTAAAAGCAAAGTTTTCTTTTACACTCAAGTTCTAAACTTTTGTCTAAGGGGAAAGGGTCAAAAATACATTTGATTTTCAAAATTCTGCGCATTCCCTCTTAAGACTTGCATTGTAGAGTGAATAGTAGTGTATCTGTAGCCTGGATATGACTCAGAAATAAAAAGGAACCACCGACCCATGCAACAACTGAGATCTCGAGCAGATTTTGCCAAGTGAAAAAGCCAGTCCCCACAGTTTATATTCCTTAAGACTCCACTTAAGTTTATATTCCTTAAGACTCTGTACGAGTCTTGAAATGACAATATTGCAGAAATGGAGGAAACATGGGTAGCTGTTAGGGATCACGGAGAAGAGAGAGGGAGGGTAAGCGTGACTCCTAACAGGGCAAGTGAGGGACCCTGTGGTGGGGAGAATATTCATATCTTAACCTGGGTGATGATGCTTGAACCTACACATGTTATAACATTGCACAGAACCAAATGCACACGAGTTCTAGTAAAACTGGGCGCAGCCGAACAAAGTCTGTGCCTTGTGTCTATAGGGGACAATATCTCGGTGGTGATATCGCACTATAATTTTGCGAGATGTTCCCACGGGCGACTCAGAAAAAGGTACATGGAATTTCTCGGTATTATTTTGTGTAACTGCATAGGAATCTCCAGTTATTTCAAAGTAAAGACTGAATTTATAAATCTTGTATGCTGCAAATATCTGACAATACAAAGCAGACAAAAATAAATTGACCGCAACATGAAAGTGTGAACTGTGAAGCAGGAAACTGAGAAAACGACACAGGGCATCCCCGATGGAAATAAAATTCACATTTTTCTATCATTGCGGAAGAGTTTTGACAAAACCCTACTGCTAAAAAGGCCAGCTTGGTCATGCCTTGCTCTGCAGATCTGCATGCGGTCATCATCATTACCTAGGTGATTAACTTTGCTTAAATTTTATGTCATGTCTTTGGAGTTAAGTTATGATTAAATCTATTTCTCCCATGAGACCCAAGGGCTAAAATGTGGTTCTTGTCATGAGTGGGTTTCTTTTCAGAGGTATTTCCCTGGTATCAATGATCAGACAGTGAGAATCTGCTGAATTTTCTAAGGAAAACCAACAGAATGTGCCAGCCAGGAGACGGGGGGGTGGTAAGCTCAGATGTCTCCGGGCATGACCTAGAACTTCCTCCGCGGCATCCACTTGGAGGCGATTCGGGCCAGCACGGAGTGTCTGCCCCACGTTCAGACCTCTACGAAGAGGCTGAGGGAGGCAGAGCCCAGGCAGCCTGGCCCCAGAGCCTCTGCTCCTTAAACTCAATGGTTCTTCACTGGCATGTTCGTGCTAGAGGCGGCCAGGGACCTGGCGCTTCTGACAGGTTCCCAGCTGATAATGGCATGCAGCCAGGGAGAGGACGCTTGAGTCAGAGCAGATGTCTCTCATTTAATTTTATTATTATTAAATGTTAATCCTTACCCGAGGACATGCTCATGCTTATTGGTTTGAGAGAGAGAGAGAGAGA
>PVJI01024404.1:0-21995 GCA_004026765.1 Micronycteris hirsuta
TTACTATTGGGCAAAATCAAAGAAGAAAATAATTTTCTTCAACCTATAAATATGAATATTTTTTAAAATCTCCACATTGCTAAATGGTTAAGAAAAGTATTGCTCGAATCATAAATTCATAAGGCTCCTAGTTTTTATCTCAGAGTGCAACCACTGTTGTTTAAAAGCTCGAAAACACCCTTCGTGCCGCTGAATCCTGGCTGGAGTTGTGGGGGCTGATGCGGCGAAGGTGGTAATGAACCACTCCAGCGTCCCAGCACTGGGCCCGCCTGCCAGAGCAGCGCATAGAAACCCGTTCCTGGCTTTTACTGGGCTGCACCAAATGTACAATTCTCCAGTGAGCCCAGGAGTCAGAAACTGTCAATTACAAAGAAATGGCTGGCAGACTGAATGAATATTTGTGTGTAATTATCACAGCACCCACCAGCATCAAAGACTCCAGAATGGTGCACACAAATGTTAGTGTCCTTTCCCTGGATAAAACACCCATTTCTACACTGCATGATATCAGTGCCTAACAGAGGTGATGAGGCCTGGTGCAGGCAATTTATTTTGCCAGCCACATGTGAACCAAGATGTTACTCACCACTGAACAGTGACTGCTTTTGCCAAAAGCATTATTTTTAAAAATTTAAGCGAATTCCAGCTTTCCTTCCTCTGGCCCCTTTCTTCTCTAGCTTTATAGCCTTAAAGGACAATGGTCAGGACGTACTTGTAAACAGTTACAAGATCTCCAGCAATGGGCCTTTCTAGTGCCCCTTTTCCTTAAATATAAAAGTAGAGGTAATAGGTATTTGAGCTCAGATGTTTATGACATTGCAACACTTATATGTCCTTTCACTGAAACCTTCAGAGGCAAAATTCCAAACTCGATGGCTTTGTGAATGCACTGTGAGTGGCACCCGCGTCCACTTGCTCTGTATCAGCTCCTTAGGTTGTTGAACGAGGGGAGAAATAAGATTTACGACCTTCCCTGCAAAGTGATGATGTTCTTTTCTGAGCAAGAATACTTCTAATATTCTTGCGCGCACGCACACACACACACACACACACCTGCACACGCTGACTTCACGGGTATGTGATGTGTGCAGTCACACAGGGTCCCTTGCTCAGAAGGTCCTCATGCATCTTTTAATACTCTGATGTTGCTATCTTGAATACTTAATAGTTTTAGCTTTGAACTTGTGGTTTGTAAGACAGTCCCATGGGATACTGGAACACGAGCAGAGAATGGGTAGTATGCCTTGTCCCCCGTCCTTGCCACTCCATTTGCATACAGAATTCACAACGCCTCATGAGCACAGACTCCAGTGGACCCACGATGTGTGGGAGTTCAGCAAGACTCACGGCAAAGGCAAGGTTAACATGCACATCTACCACTGAGTAAGGAGAGGCATCAATATCCCTAAGTGGCCAACACTTTCAAACTGAAATTTGTTTCAAATGCAGGAAGAACACAATGGTGACCTAAGATACAAAAACGACTAAGGAAGCTTATTGAATTCTTGGTCATTTCTGTTACTTTCCTGTAATAACTAATCACCTACCCTGAAAGTGATGACACAGAAAGAAAAGATAGTGTGACCCATAGTTCCTTTCCCTTTAAGTCCTTTCTTACATGTCCCAGAGTCATAGGTAGTGAGTGTTGCCAAAACATATGTGTACCAAGAAGTGGAGTAAAAACATTTGAGCTAGTTTTGTTCAGTGTTACTGCTATTCTGGTAAGAAATACAAATGTACAAACTACAAAATAAAAATTATGCAAAGTTGTTGATTCTGCATACAGGTTAAATGCTTTTATATTGGCATTTAAAACTTGCATTGCTGAATAGAAATATGAATGTGAAAATACATGCTAATAATTTTTTTTTGCTTTTCTTTACTTAGAAATTAAAATGGCAAGTTGAAAGACAAACGCCTGGACAAAAGGAAAAAAACTTTATATTTTAGTACCTTAAAGGTACTACAGTTTCTTTAAAAAAGTCACATTTTTCCTGTGTTTTAAAGAAAGCCCCCCTTATTTTCCTTTTACACTGAAATCCAAAAATGAGGTAGCCAGCACTGCTTTTAAAAATTTTTTTTCACAGAATTTAAAGAGATTCCCAGATCCTTACAAGGTAGAAAGAAGTTATGCAGATGTATCCATGTATGTGTCATTGTATCAGTTTGCTTGGGCTGCTGTAACAAATACTACGGGCTGGGGCATGCCAAGGCAGAGAGTGACTACTGGCAATGCCAAAATACAAACATTTTGTTACTGAATTATCTTCTTTCTCTTATTCTCTTGCCAACTCTTCACCTGAAGGGTCTCCTGAAGTATTCTGTGACTTAAGGTAGCTCCTATTCTTTTCTAAAAGAAGCGTTATATAATGTAGCATGATCAGTAACCAAGACAAAATGAATTTAAAGACTTGTATGCTAATAAACTGAGATTGCTCTTTAATTACCCAGAGCTCTCAAAACAATAATTGTCTCTGCTTCCGTGTTATACATTGGTTTTTAATGAATGCACATCAAGAAAACATTATATGTATCTAGTTGATTCCATAAAGTAAATTTCATTAATGTGTCCAAATACTTCTGGCCCTTATCTAAAATTAATCTCTAACAGAATTTTGAACCTTTAAATTATTTCTGTTCTCAGAAACCCATACAGTTATCATAAATCATGTTCCCAGATATTGATCAAAGAGGTAGAAATATGGACTGCAATTGTGAAAAGCACACACACCAGGCAGGGTAGCACAATCTTTTCTTGCGCCCATTAATTTCTGAATACAGGATGTACAAACAGAAAAGATGGGAAATTTCGGCTCCTGATACCCATGAGATCCAACACATTTAAACTCATTTTCATGTCATGTAACAATAGCATCCTTTTCATCTATGGATAGTGTATATTCTGTAGCCAAGCCCACCTGATTCAGTGAAAAGGAACTGAGAACAGAAGACTTGAGTTTTAGTACAATTTATGATGCTAATTAAGTCCATGACAAATTTTAGATTAGCTACCCATTTTCATTTCCTCCTCTCTCAAGGGAGGGGAGTGGCACAAGCCTACCCAGCTTTTAGGCTGGCTGAAGGAATCAAGAGAATGTCAGAAAACCACTGGAGCCACACTCCTAAGTCATACAACAATTTGTAACAGTTCTTTAAAATATTATTTCACCACACTCTGATTTTTCAGCTAATATTTGGGTTGCTTTGATCAACTACAAAATGTTTCCCCATGCGCATGTTTGAACTAAGCAACAATAACCCTAATCCATAAGGTTAATTGGTATATGCCCTGGATTCTGTGTTGAGAAATAATTTAATATTTTCAATATTATTTATTGAGCATAAACTTGCTATCATGTACTTAGGTATGTACAAGTCTAAAGAAGCATTTAAACTCACTTCTCTGGAATGGAATAAAGACTATTAGGTTTTGTGTTCACACAGGTTTGTGACAGGGGTCATGTTCAGAGTCCCTCTCAAGCCCTAGGATCAAAGAGACGGCAGTAAATAAAAACCATAAGACCTTGGGAGCCAGAGCTCGTTCAGTCAGAACTGCTGGGCTCCACCAGTGTCCTGCTTTCACTGGCACAGCCTGAATCAAAGCAAAAAGGGGCTCCTTTCCGAGTAGGTGTTCACAGTCCAAAGTTGAGCGAAAAGACGCAAGGACCACAGTTGGCTTTGTCACGTTCTTGTACCTCCACGTTGTGTGTCAAGACTAGCGAATGTCATATTACATAATTCAGCACTGAGATTGATGAAGAAATTTAAATGAAGAAATTGGAAATGCTGTTGGCTTGACAACCACTAAATTTCACCATAATTCAATGGGCTGTCCCCAAATCTCTATAACCATCATCTGAGCATTTGAGAAACAGATTCCTAATCCTGCCAGAGACCTATTGTGTCAAGTTCTCCAGAAGAGGAGCCCCGGAATCTGTATATGTAAAGCTCCCATGTGTTTCTGAAATCATTCAGGCTTCGCAACCACTAAATCCATAGGTCTGAGTGCCGAGCATATAAACAGCGCAAACCAAGTACACCCATGGCCTTCCTGCTGCTTGTGGGAAGTTGCTCTATTTCACTGTTTGCTTGTTTTTAATTAAAAACTAATATCTCCTTGCAAACTTGAGGATTATGTGTCACTGGCAGAGGTTCCTACTTAATTGATATCAACTCAACACCATATGCTGGCTTCAGAGTTTAATGTGCATTAGAATCCCCTGGGATTTTGTTAAAATGCAGAATCCTGGGCCCCATCAGGTCTATAACTCAGTAAGTCCAGTGTAGGACATTAGAAGTGACATTTTAACAGCACCCCAGATGCTCTGAAAATCCAAATGAAAGAATGCTGCATAGTATGTGCAGTATGTTCTAAGATTCTACCTTGCATTTGTGTGAATTGTAACTTATGAGGAACTTCCATATTCATGCTCTGATTTTATCTTTACAGGCTGAGAGATAGGATAGGTATCAATACTTCACATTAAAGATCCAGTAATCAAAACTAACACCACATTCCATGCTCCCATGCTCCCTGGGGGCTAAAGACACACCCCCCCCCCAAAGTGCTGGTCAAATTAATCTGAAAATCTCAGAAAAAGTTAGATACATTGAGTACTTAAACAAAATCCAAGTCCAAATTCCTTGCTCTCAATTCAATTCAACACATTTTAGAGGCTCTATTTTGTGCTAGACATCATGGTAGTACTAGTAATTTTCCAATATTTAATCTATCAAGAAGAAATATATTAATTGGTTATTAAAGGTAGGAGGAGTACTGAAAACAGGGGAGGTGGTATTATTGACTGAATGCTTGTGTTCCCCCAAATTCATACACTGAAGCCCTAAACCTGTGTAGCTGTATTTGTGACCTCTAAGGAAGTATGAGGTTAAGGATTAGGCCTGATATGACAGGATTACTGCCCCTATAAGAAACGCCAGAAAGCCATGCTCTCGCTTTCCTCTCTCCTGTCTCTATCTCCTCCCACATGTACACACAGAGGGAATATCACCTGGAGACACAGCAAGAAAGGCAGCCATCTGCAAAACAGTAAGAGAGCCTTCACTCAGAACTGAACTTGCTGCCATCTTGTTCATGGGTAATGAGCTTTAAGAACTAGAAAATAAATGTATGTTTTTAAGCTGCCAGGCTTAAAGTAGTCCAAGCAGACTAATACAGGAGGCAGGCCTAGAAACTAAGTGCAGTGATTGAATTTAGCAGAATGTGGTGTAAGGCCTAAAATTAAGATCCAGTATTCCGGGTCCTGACATATGGTGAAACTAGTAAGGCCTCAAATGAACTAACTATAAGTGCCCCCCACTCCACTCCCACAGATAAGGTCCCTTACTCAAACAACCCTTTTTTATCAAAGGAACCCGGCAGAGTTCCTGCCTATCCCTGAGTAGTGAGTTCTAGGTCCCTTCTAGCTCATGAAATTATTCAACAAGTCAATCACATCCTCTGTTGCAAACCAGGAGTCATTCCATCCTCATGATACTAGAAAGTTTGCTTTCAATGGCCCCTGGTTGCTCCTGTTTTCCCAAGTGCAACCTCCCTGTGACCCTGCTTGGCATGTGTTTCCCTGGGTGGTGAGCATATTGGATAAATAAACTGTCATTGAGCGCATCTGTCCAATGTCAGGTGTCATGTATTTGACCACCCCCATGACCACAGGTGTGAATCCCTCTTTCACTGAAGGACGAGATTAAAACAGAGATGAATGTTGGATCTGCTCACCACAAACCTATAAAAGGTCCAATTTAATGGAACAAAACTTTACCACTGGCTTAGTTAGAATATTTTTTGAAAATGTAACAAAGTCAGATTTCCAGACTGTTAGAGCAGGTAGAATGGTGGAAGTAGACCTCTCTTTACACACCAAAGGAGGTCCTCCAAATGAAATGATTAAACACATTAAATTGGGGTGGGGCCATGCATTACTCTCACTTCAGAATGATTGTGACTAACCCATTGGCCATATATTCCTCTTTCCATTTTTAATCCACATGACTCTAAAAACACATAACCTATTAACAAGGATAGGCAGATGCCAAGAAATCTCTATAGTAAAGAAAACTACATAACAATTTAAAACTAAGTCATCATTTACAATGCACAGACATGCCTCCTACAAAATGTTTTGAAGAACGGCATTTTTGTAATACTTATAATTCCCTCAAAAAGGAGCACACCCCTGCAGAATTTCTTCTGTCCCCCCAGCTATTCACCATGGCCCAAGGCTACAAAAAAATGACATATTCAAGTGCCACAAGCAAGGCATGAATTAGAAAGACATTGCCGGTCAGCCTGTGTGATCTTTTATAACACGGTTGCTTTGGTTGGATAGTGGAAAAGCCCAAGTTGGCACTATAATGCCAAAGTGACAGACACTTTACAACCTCTGCCATTATAGCACTATATCAGAATCTTGCTTAAGCATGAAAAAAGAATGTTCCAAAAGTCACTTGAGGTGATAAAGTAGTCCCAAAAATGATTTAGAGTTGATTTTCCAGCTACTAAGTATTTCTCCACCTTTTCCACTGCCCATACTGAAGATGAGAACACAGAGAAGGAACCATTCTACACGGAAGGTCTCTGGTTCCTCTAGGACAGTGAGTGGTGCGGCTTGGACTCTGGGCTCTTGAGCCCTTCCGACTGCTTTGGGATCTCTGCTCCACACCTTACTAGCTGCAAGACCTTCAGCAAGTGTCCCCATATCTCTGTACCTCAACTTTCTCGTTTTTAAATGGGGATAATTTGAATGACTCAGTGTTGTTTAAAGAATGTATCACTGAATATATGCTAAGTCCTTAGAACAGTACTTGGCTCATAGTGAATGCTCAGTGACTGTTAGCTACCTTTTTATTAGCTGTTTTGGATTTATTTATTCCCCTTAAGACTAGGTTGAAGCTTATCTGGGCCATTTTCTGCTTTAAATAGAATAAAATCATCCACTTATTTGTTTAAAAGGTCCTTAGAAATGCTATAATCCAATACTTACTATTTTCTTCCATTTTGTGATTGAGGAAACTGAAACACAGACAGTGTATTTTGCCTACAGTCATGGTAAAGACAAAAATAGTACTCAGGACTCTGCAGATATGACCTTTCACAAAGAATTATCAGGAGGTTTCATTCAATTGTCTACTCAGAAATTAGCCATATGCAACCTCCATCTTAGAGAGAATCTCAAGTTCAAGTTTGTTTCCTTTTAATTCAGATGGATCCTAATTTTTTTCTAATTTTTCTTAATAAGGAACATCTGAGTTGTACAGACCAAATAGCTTCAAGTTTCTATACTAACTCCAGCAGCCAAACAGTTAAGTAAAACTAAAGCATCATTTTAAATGTGAAAAGTCGTATAAAATTAACTTACAAAAATATCTCTGTCAAGTCTATAGGTTGGCATTTGCTTTACATTATTAATCAAAAGCTCAAACTAGGATCTAGATTTTCAAAATATCAAAGTTTACATTATTCAGACAGATTCAGCATTATTTTTTAAATATGCACAATATTCATGAAACACAAACTCTTTAAAAAATGAAAGCAATATAAAAGATCAGACCTAAGTACTGAGCAGAGCATTTCGGTTTATAACAAGCAGTTAAAGACTACTAGCTGATTGGAGTCTTTAACAACATTTAACTGATTTTACAGTTCAGAGCAAAGAACAAAATTAATTTTATATTAAGAATCTAGCACTGGCTGATGTAGCTCAGTGGATTGAGCGCAGGCTGCGAACCAAAGGGTCACTGGTTCGATACCCAGCCAGGGCACATGCCTGGGTTGTCAGCCAGGTCCCCAGTGGGGGCCCATGAAACACAACCACACATTGATGTTTCTCTCCATGTTTCTCTTCCTCTCTTTCTCCCTCCCTCCCCTTCTGTCTAAGGATAAATAAATAAAATCTTAAAAATTATTTTTTAAAGAAGAATCTATATCATTAGATAGGCATTGTCAAGAAATTTACCAAAATTTCCCCATTTTTCTTAAATGAAAATATGTCTATCCTATGAAGACATGAGTTTAGGCCCTGATTCATGAACCCTGGCCTAGCCTTAGTTAGAATAATATGTTGCTACACATAAAAAGTACATGAAGCACTAAGATTGGATGATATATGCCCTAGTTTCCTCATCCAAAGAATGAGATAATACCATTCCTTAACTCATTGGTTTGTTAAAATGAGGTACTACCTTTTCAGAGATTAGAACAGTGCTTTGCACATAAGTAACACTCAAATATTAATGATTATTAGTATTATTATCTTGGGAGCATCTAAGAAGCTAAAATAGCAGAGCAAATATTAATACCTTACATAGATGTGGGCTGCATTAAAGAGCATCATTAGGGTCCACATTGGAACTGCCAGGGTCTCTCTCGCTTATATTGTTGAGCACTATAGAGAAAGCTACCTAAGAAATTGATTTTTGCCTGGAAAGACTGAATTTTTGCTCTTGGGTAATCATAATGTGAACTTCCCAGCTGAAACTTGTATGAAGAAAATCACTGACAATATTGAATCTAATTTAGACCTAGTTGAGATAGTTTGCAGGTGATTTCTTCCTTCTACATCTACAATATAAAATTGGAATTTCCATGTGTATTTATACTTGGATCTTAGAAAACTATTTCAGAATTGAATCAGAAGCATGGTAGTAAGGTTTGCACTCACACTGCTTTGCAGGAGGGATAGAGAGGAGGAGAATGACATACTGTGAAGGAAAGGAAAGGAAATGGAAATTGTCTAAGTCCTTACACGTGCTAGCCTCAATGTTTAATAATAAAAGTTAGCACCAGACACATTAAGTTACAGAGGATACTACAGCAATACGACTCGGGTTTCTTTTAACCAAAATGAAATTTCATGCCTTGCCTTTCTGGTTTTAAATACTTGACATGGAGCGGGCCATGACATTTATCTTATAAATATTTATTTACCAATTTCTGAGTTCAATTTCCTTTGACTCTGTCAGTGATAGGAAGATGGAAAAAACATGGTCTTTGTTCTCACGTATCAGGTGGCAGATGTCACTATAAAGCGTACAAAGTGTTATGAGTGTAGGAGAAGAGACCACTTCTATCAAACGGCATGTTCTGTAAAAAGGGAGACCGTATATTCTCTAACTGGAAGTTAGGAACTGCCCATGCGCCCTACTTTAATGACATCATAACAAAGTTTCTGACGGGTCACAGTAATTTTCTCAAGTCATCTAGATCCATAACAAATGGATCTGAAATCTCCATAGACTTTTCTGCACAAAATAAATTTTGATAATAGGGCAAAGGTCAGGAATTCAAATAAGGTGATCATGATGCTCATTAATTCCAAACAGAATGAAATACCACGCTATTTAATATCTTTTTTCTCTTCTCTATGCCCTTTTCTTAATTTTCAAAGCAAACAATTAATCCTCAACTTTCTACCGATATGTTTTGATTAATAAGGATTTTATAACTTAGAAGAAAATCCAATAGTTCATCGCATGATATAGCTGGATAGTAAACACAGAGGACTGTAGAATATTTAGTCTGTAACTTCTCACATATCGGAAAAGCATCTTTTTCTTCCCCTGCACATCTAAATTGTAGATTACTCTGTAGGAGAGTTTCCAATTAAGTAAATATATTAATTTCTGAGAATAACATAATAGGACTTTTAAAAGAAAGCCCCTGGGAACACACCTATTCTCATCTTGTAAAATGCTAAGTTCATCTCAGCTTGGAAAAACAGAAACATGTCCTTAACCTCTAAAAAATAAAAGATATTAAAATAACATTTTGAAAATATAGTTATTAGGGAGAAAAAATTTTGTGTATTGAATGGTATTCACTTGTTCAATGCAATGTCACAGATTTAACACCTACATAACCCTTTGAGAAAGAAATTACAAATGGAGATACTAAGAAAACTTTAATTAAAGTGGCATTATCTGTGTCTCTTTCTCCTCCTTAACATAAGAGGATTACAGCTTTATATGAGCCTTTCCATTTGAGCTATCTATATACCTGTTTTTCATAAGGTATTTTGAGCTAACACCCACCAGTAAGATCAGTGGCAGTCTTAGCCTCTAAACCATGACAAAGTACATAGAGAAACCAAGTGTTATCTTTTATTTTTGTTGGTATTATTAAACATATATCTTTAGAGTGATTCACACTGAAGGATAATAAAAAGAATATGGGTGATGGGATAAATGGGCGGATCATAGCTTACATAGAGTAGGAGGAGAACAACATGTACTGAAGAAAATATTTATTATGATTCCTTTTGTCCTTAGACTCAATAGAGAAGAATAATGAAGGTAGAAAGTCCTATTAGCCTTGTCCATAATAACTCTCAGTCACGAGTCCTATGTTCCAGACAAACAGACCTCTCTGTCACCTCACCACTTTGAACCTTGCCCATCACTGAGTTTTTCCTTATGTCTTCTCTTCCTAGAGGACCTTCCTCCTCATTTTTCTCTGGGTAGGCACAGACTTCTCAGCCTTCAAAGAGTAGAGTGTCGATTCTGCCTCCTCAACAAAATATGCCCTGTCACACCTGCTGTAAGAGATCTCTCCCTCCATGAGCTCCCAGGGCCCTTAAACCTAGCCCCCAATCTGTCACATGTTTACTTCCCAAAGTCCTTTCTTTCTGCATGCACCATCTTGCTGTTCCATTTCTTAATAATTCCTATTGCCTGATCAAGATTTCCCTACAGAAGGTACTGGGAATCATCCTGCAAACCAAATGGTCACAGGTTCAATTCCCGGTAAGGGCACATGCCTGGGTTGCGGGCCAGTTCCCCAGTTGAAGGAGTAGGAGAGGCAACCAATTGATGTTTCTCTCCCTCTCCTTCTCCCTCCCTTCCCCTCTCTCTAAAATAAATAAATATTTTTTTAAAAAGGGGGTGGGATTTGAGATAGGTCTTGAGTGTTGGCTGGATTATATACATTTGGTAAGGGAGATGGAAGGGAATTCCAAGTCAGAAACAAAAGCTCAACCAAGACCTTCGGCCTAAACTTGGGCAGGGCTTGCACAGGGTAAAATGAGTCCCCAAGACTGATTGTGGAGGGTAGTTCATGCAGGGCACGGTCCTCACTCTTGTTCAGGTGACAGAAGTCATAAACTGATACATACAATATCACATACATATATACAGTGTCCATTTTAAAAGATGATATGATAAAATATGACTGTAGAATGCATGACAATCCCAAGCATATAGCTCCAAAATATAAGGCTGTCCAACTAGACTCACCCTTTCCTCAATAGTCCCTGTTGGCTAGTTGCTCATTGATCTTGTTGTATGTTGAAGCAGATTTGAAAGACTGGTGGAAAGGAATGAAATATGGAGGAAAAAATGAGTTTCAGGAAAGTTTATTAACTTTATGTTTTTTAGGTAGTTTAGAAAAACTCTTTTTCCTTATTCCAAGACCTTGGCTAAGCATCACTGATTTAGGGCAGTCATGAGAAGTGACCATATATATGTGTATATATATGATCATGTAGACAGAGACGGAGACAGGGAGAGAGGTCAGCTTACACTAGTCTGGGCCTGGGTACATACATACACTCATGAAAGTATTTACTGCTTCTCTGCCTTAAGTCTCAGCAGAATTTAATGCAGCTGAATGCTGGATTCTGATATGCTGCTTTAAAACATGCATTCCCACCATTTTCCCGTGAACCGTTTTCTTCTTGCCTAGTTGATTGGTGTAACTGTGTAAGCATTTGGCATCCTAGCTGAATGAGAATGAGGTGAAATGGCAGCTCTCCCAGCCCTCTTATTTCACAACCTAGAAGTAAAACAGGCAATGCAGAGAATGTCATAATTCAGAGGTGTCAGTCCTGAGATGTGTGAAAGTGGCTGGGAGCAGGAATACCACAGCCCATTCTGAACCACAGCTAAGAATAGAGGTATTCTATCCTGCTGTCCAGAGTGACATCTACTGGTATCATCAAGTTCAAGGCATAACTGTGAAACATTTTGGCCCCTTTCCTGAGTATAAGCAGGAAAAGTGTTTTTCCAAAGATCTGCAGGAGACTGGAAAAAAAAAAAAAACAATCAACCAAGAAGCTTATGTGGGCCCAGAGCTTCAGGTAATCCTTATACCCTAGAAAAGAAAAGGTTTCAGAACAGGTGAAATGAAGAGAAAAAAGGATGATATCACAATTTTCTTTCCTTTTTTTCCCCTACTTTGAAAGCATGTTATCCCAATCCAAAGTGTAGAGTTACCAATTCCCTAATCTTACCAAAAACCAAGCTAATTATCTTATTTAAAAAGAGGTAACAATGTTCAAATCCACCAAAACTAAGTGGGCCAACTCAAGTGTGAGACTACATGCTGTCCTACAAAGCACGTGGCCTGACGCAGGCTGCTGAGAGGTCCGTGGCAGTTTCAACATTAAGTCTACTTTTAAAAAAATGACTGAAAGGATGCAGGGGTGCCCAACCCCTGGCCCGTGGGCCACGTGCGTCCCAGGATGGCTACGAATAAGGCCCAACACATTATTGTAAATTTACTTAAAACATTATGAGATTTTTTTTGTTTTTGTTAGTGTTTATATATTTAATGTGTGGCCCAAGACAACTCTTTTTCTTCCAGTGTGACCCAGAGATGCCAAAAGGTTGGACACCTGCCCCTCAACATTTTCTTACATGGTGACATTAAAGAGCTGTACTCAAGCAATAATAGCCAACTACATGCCATGTATTAAACAAGCTGCAGAAGAAGAGAGCAGAGGGTAAGACCCCTGCCTCTTAACAACTGGTGGTCTCATTGCAGGTAAATGACAATCAATCTCTCTCTCTCTCTCTCTCTCTCACACACACACACACACACACACAAATCATGAGGTGATGAATTTTCAGTACCAAGTGAGAAGTCACTGTTACTTTTCCTTCCCTCCACTTTTCATTCTATAGTCTTTTTTTTTCCTCAGGCCCCTTCACTCCCCACAAAACCATCAAATGGGAATACTTATTAGTAGATACAGCTTTTATCCTCTATCTTATAAACATCACCTTCCTCTCACAGTCGGATTCCTCAAAGACTAACACAGTTTCTCTCTCCTCCTCGTCTACCGCAAGCCCCTCAGCACACGCAATATTGCTCTGGCTCAACCACCCACTAAAACACAAACTCTCGGTAAGGTGCAAAATGAGGTCATTGTCGAATCCAAAGAGCATTTCTCATCTTATTTAATGTCTGCTTCTTGCTTGCATTTCTCTCTGCCTTTGGCTTCTAGAACACTAATAGTCCTGATTTTACTTCCTCATTCTTACATTCTTCTCTTAGTCTCATGGAATCCAGCAATAAGCATCTGCATTACTGACTGTCAGACACTCAGTAATACAGAGGACATACAGATGAACAAGGTGCTTTTCCAACCACTGATTCCTCTCCCTCCAGTCAGCTCTTACACACATGTGGTCCATAGGCTTTATTCCTTAGACCTCTTTTTATGCAACAGAGTCTCTCCAAAAGGAGCGTATCCAATTTCCCTGACAATAGCCTCTATATGGATGATTCTTAGGGCTGTGTGCAACCAGGTCTCCTTTCTCTTGATCTCTAGTTCTTGGTTTTCAACTACCAATTAAGCCTCTCTGTCTGGATACCCTAGAAGCATACAAACACCAATACCCAACACTAGATTCTTTATCTTCTTCTCCAACCCTGTTCTTATGTTCACGCATTACAACTTTGTCTTCAACTCCTCTTTTATTCTCATCTGTTATATTAAACTAAATAGTACATCCTGATAATTCTATTTATAATTGCATTGATGTTCAGCTTCCACTGCCAAATATTTCAATGCACTGGCCTCCAATCAGTTCTTTCTTTCTCTTTATCTCTCTCTCTCTCCCCCTCCCTCCCTCCCTCATTTCTTCTTTTTATAACCATCTTCAAAGCTTCCACCACAGATTTTTCTTCTGAAATACAAATCTGATCATGCCACTCCTCTACTAAAATTCCTTCCATAGTTCCCCATAACCCAGAATGAATTTCAAATGACTTGGCAAATTGTTCTACATTCTTTGTGACCTCCCACAAGCTCCCTATCCAGCCTCATCTTTCATTACTCACCCAGACCCTCTCCTAACTGCAGACATGCTCAACTGATTACTGTTCTCCAATCATAAGTGATCATCCTAAAACGAATACCTCTAAACAGGGCTTTCCTGCGCAACTCTTTTTAGGGAAGCAGGTCACTAAGGCTGTTTGAACAATTCTCAAAGTTCAGTCTAGGAGTCTTGACCTTGAACAAAGTACCAGAGAGGTACTGCATAGAGAAGAGAAGTTAAAGCACCAACTGAACGTGCAAAATGCCACCCAGTTTATTTCTCTGAGCTTCTTCCAGAGGAAGAAAACTCTCGAGAACTCAGGGTTACAGCTAGCCAATCTGAGGCATTAAACCAGAATAATGAGATGGAAAATGCACAAAGAGAAAAAGTCAACCAACCCTATTTGCGACTGCCATGTAGAGCTGGCCTTTGGGGCCAGCCAGAGAATCAAATCTGGTTCTTAAAATGCCTCAAGATCAACATCAAATATAATTCAATAATCTACAAGAAGAAAGTCTCTCTAAGTTGCTACTACTAGAGTATTTTCAATCTCTATTTAAATTAATTTAATAAAGAAGTTCCTGGAAGAGGTTAATAATATGGTAAGGGCATTGCTGTCTTCCATTGACAGACCAGATGAAAAACAATTAGAAATTCCAGGCAAAACAAAAAGTTGCATAAGAAAGTCATAGTTGAAATGTGGAGTAAACTAATATGTTGCATGAATTTGAATAATTAATGAACAGAAGAAAAGAAAAACCATTTGACTCTGATGCTTAGGATAATGTCCCTTAGGCGGCATAGGTTCAGTGACACAGGGTCACTATGCAGCTCTCCGAGAGAGAATATTACTGAGCACGTACTACATGCTGTGCTCTGTTCTAGGGACTTTACAAGTATCCACTTGTTTCATGCCCACAACAACACTATCAGGCAGATAGTATTTGATGACCATTTGACATAGGAGGAAATCATGGCACAGAGGAGTTAAGTAACTTATCCAAAATCGCAAAGGCCAAGACAGAAAGTGGCAGAACTGGACTTTGAACCAGAGAGTATAGTTTCAGGGCCTCTGCTTTTACCAACTACATTATTTCATTGGTTTTAAATTTTTATCGCTGACTTAAAAACAAAGTACACAAAATAATTATGGTTACAGGTCATAAGATCAGTGTTACACACTTTGATGATGTAAAACTAATGGAATGGAGGAGAAGATTAAAGAAAAATAAGGTATGATTTTTCCCCACCTTACATAGAAGAGAACTATTGTGTATTTTCCAAACTTTATTTATTTCAATGTGCACTTTTCAATATATAAATTGTAGTTATTAGAGAACCCACCAAAAGCCAAAAGATGGTAATAACTTTAAAATGAGGAAGTAGAGAGAAAAAAAAGGTAGGAATTTAATCCTGATTTCTCATTTTCTGTATAAAAAGGAGTAAGATATTGGAATAAAATTAAGAAACATACTCAAGTATATTAATTAGAAAGCCTAAAACTGAAATAGTTGAAAGCAGTTACTCATAGAGGCTAGATAGAACTTTAAAGAGAAAGGGATAATAAAGAAAACTTTTAATTTTTATATGTATGATTATTTTCTTTGTCATTTGATCTTTTCTTAAGATGCAAAATAATCTGAATGACTCTAAAGATATAAATTATTAAGTGACATATCAAGTTATAACACAGTACCCATACTCAGGTATGTGTACATGTACATAGGTATGGATATATATTTATATATGGATACACACACACACACACATGCATGCGTTTGTGATTCATACGCACTCACATATTCACAAAAAAAAACAGAGAGAAAGGACAGATATAGGTATACAGGGAGGGGCAAAAGCAGGTTTACAGTTGTTTGTATGAAGAATAATACAGTAATTAACCAATAAAAATACAAGAATAACCTCTGTTTCCCATGCTCATGACTATAAACCTACTTTTGCTTCATCCTGTATAGAAATATTGAAAGAGAAGTGTTAATGTTTACTATAGTTATTTCTAGGGGATAATTTTAAGTTTCTTCTTTAGGATTTTCTTAATTTTTGTTTTTCTTATAATAAATATTTCCATCATCTTGCCACAGGAAATACGTTTTTAAACAATGTGGTTGTGCTTATACAGCATTTGAAAAGGGTAGAAATGAAAAGAGATTATTCACCCAATTAAAAAGAATTTCTTCTGTTAAAAACCAAAAGTGGTTTAAGAAATAGTCTTATTTAAACTTCTAGAACCTGCCAAGATCTTTTCAAGTTAAAAAATTATATTTATTTCAGAGTTCTACCACTATGTAATATTCAAATGTCATTTCAGCCCTATACATTTCAGATTTTGAGGAAATATCAACTTTTAACATTCTCTTATTAAAACATAAATCTTATCTGGCTTAAATGTAGATTTTCAATACTAAAAACAAGAAAGTCTTTTCCAAGACAGTCATGCTCAGGGTCACATGCCCTGTTTGTGATATGTAACTTCTATCCATCATGAACCTCAATAATGAGATAATTTAACAATAAACCCCTAAGAAAACCCATGTTAATCGACAAAATGTAGAATTTCCAGGGAGAGAGAATGTATTTTATAGTAGCAGAGGAGCTCAATAAATCATTCAGCGCAATCCTTTCCCTTCAGGCAGATAAAATGCCATTATTACCATATCATAAATAAATCAACTGAGACCCAGCGAGGGTAGTGACTTCCCCCAGGTCATACAGCTAATGTAGGAGAGGAAAGGATTTACACCTCACCTGTCTGCCTTCCCAAGGAAGAGCTCCTCCTGCCACAACACACTGCCTCGTGGGTACTGGTGAAAGAATGCAACGGCACTGCGAATCTGGAGATGCTCTTCTTGTTAACTTGTCTGGGTGCGAGTTAACGACATGGTCCATGCATGGTTCACCCCTCAGCTGGATTTCCAACACGGCTTCTCTCTGAGGCATTAGAGTCCCCAGTTCTAGTTGTAACCTCTCCAGATATTTTTTCCCCAAATGATCTTCTGCACTCGGGGTCACTCTGCCTTCCTATTAAAGACCAGTGTCAATGGTCTCATCTCTGCTTCAAACCCCTTCACCAGAAAAGCCTGAACTCGCCATACCCTCTCAGAACATCTTCTTGTTCACATTGCAGTACTGCACTACCCACCCTTCTTGTTTCCTCAGTTGCAAAGCCTTAGCATTCCCTTTGTTTATGAATCTCAAGAGATGCTGGCGTCTTTCACAAAACTCCAGAACAGATGGCTAGTCACCACCCTTTACTTACCCTCAACACCTTTCTCTTTATCCTTTGTTCCCATGTAAATATTTGCAAAATCAGTTCCCTTTAAATTCATGCTCCTGTCTGGAACAATACTTGAGGACAGTATTGGCTGTGAGATCTAGGTACAAGAGTGATATTTACATTGATTCACTCATTTAATAAATATCTTTTATGTCACCACCGTATATCTGACCCAGGGTCAGAAATTGCCAAAATTGCTACATGTTGGCAATTTGAGAAAGAATAAGGTAAGAGACACATTCCTTAATCTCATGCATCCCACAGCCTTGGGTGGGAGGAGTGAGTGTGCTAAGCTGTTAGGTACATGGACAATTAGTCATTCTATGCAGTGAGTACAGTAACACTATAATCAACATATGTGAAAAATGCTATGGCAACAGAGAAGGAGGCAGTATTAATTCTACGTGACATTTGAGCCAGGTTTGAAGAATTAGTGTAAAGCCACCAGGATGAAGGGCAAGGAGCCTCTAAACAGGAGAAACGTAAGTTTGAAATACAAGAAGCTGACTGAGATGGAGCATTATTATTACTATTAACCAATTTGCAAAGACAGTGTATGAAGTGTGCTAGAAGGCAGTAAGAAATGCTACTGCCTGCAATGAGACACAGACTGGAGTTAAACCTGAGTAACTTGGCTGCCTAGGTGAACTGTCACCCTGAACAAACCAACACTGCCTGACTTCTGTGGCATCTTTGCTGGGCATAAAGTGTCACTAAAAGACATTGGGAAGCCAATCATGAAGAGGCAGAAACAAAAGCTGTCTACAGCCCCTGCCTCAAAAACTCTCCGTTAGAGAAGATATTGAAGCTAAGAAAACAAATAAAGGGTGTTCTGAGGAGAGAGGCAATTGAGTCTTTGCCAAACATGACAGGAAGCTGAGAACTGTAGCTGAGTAATGTCTATCTTTGGCACACCAGACAGGGAGGAGAAGAGTGTGTCTTTGCTGGCAGACTTCATTTTAAAGGTGTAGACTGACATTTTGAAAGGACATAAAAACACAGAGAAGAGAGAGCTCTCCAGGCCCCGGCTGTCTGTCTGGGTCACAGAAGCTCCCAAGTACCTCCAGGATTTTCATTTTCCCAATCGAAGACTAATGCGAGATAAGGTGCAGAAAAGAAATGTTTAAAAAAAAAAGAAAAGAAAAGAAAGAAAAATAAGTCCCTATCTTAAAGCAGCCACACAAATCCATACAATGAATGTCAGTTGAAAGTATAAAGAGAAAGACACATCCCGGCTTCCGACAGAGCCTCGCAGAAGGGATCGTCGGTGGTTACCGAAGAGCAGAGTATGTCCGTCATACATGTTTGTATAAGGAGCCTTGTGCCAACAGCAGAACAGACACAAAAGCTCATTGTTGCGGCCACCAGTTACTCTAGCCTTGAAGAAAGCTTCCCCTCCAGCCCCGGCTTTCCCATAGACACACTTACAACTGAACATCTGCCTGCAGTCGGGAACCCAGTGTAGGAGGCGTCTGGAGCTCCAGAGCCTTTCTCTTACCTCCCTCCTTGCTTCCCTGACCCTATGCCCCTACCCACTGAAGGCACACTTTGTGCTTATTGTCTCTGATCCTCCTAAAGCTATCTGGCCTCATCCAAGTTTAGATTTGAATGTTTCATACATCTTCATTGAGCTTTGAACCTCTCACAATCCAAATTTCTCCCTCTACACCAGGGTCATGTAGACCTTTTACTATATCTATAAAATGAGTAAAGTGATAACCCAGTTCACTGCTCTTCTAGTAAAGGGAATTCATATCCTTCTGGTAAGGGGAGAAACTGGAAAAGCGGGGTAATCAATGAGAATATTATTCAGAGGCATGATCTGTTTCCAGTCCTACACTGACCAACACTTCAGCCCCATGAGAGTAAACAGAGAAGAAGAAGAGGAGAGGAGAGGAAGTGCACAGGACAATAACCCAGGTCCCCACTCCATCCTTCTTGGCTTTCTCACATGAGGATTCTGTACAAAATCTGAGCTACCCAGCATTTCCAACTCAGCTCTGACAAACTCACTGTGTGCTACAGTTGATACTATTGATCAGCAAATATTTGTAGAGACTCCACTCTGGGCCAGCTTCTATATTAGAGGATACAAGAATGAAGAAGACACAGCACTAGATTACAACAATGGAACAACTTTAGCAAAAAAAATAACAACTCATAGGATGCACAAAGGTAGGGCGAGCAGAAGAGGTCTGGCAGGGAGTTCAGTTAGAGCAGACATCTGACAGAGCAAGTTGGTCCAAACAGGTAAGCCCCAGGTCTTGGCGCTCAGTCAGGGAATCCAAAAGGGCAGTCCTAGCAAATCCCAGGACAAAGGTTATTTCCTTGCTAAGCCATCTTAAACTTCTCGCTGTCTATAAAGACCCTGGACCTGGGCAAATAAATGTATTTATGTAAGAGTTAGGGAACAAACTACTAGATTGCTCAGTGACCTTAGAAGCATGTTTTGTTATTTCAATGGCTAAAACAAAAGTATATTTGCCTACACACTGATCTAGTTCGTCTGGCAAGATTTCAAAAGGACAAGTAGAAAAGGAAAGAGAAAGGGAAAGAGAAAATTAAGTTCGTTCTTCTTTCTTAAATGACTAATGTATACACAAAAGCTCAAGGAAAACAAAATTTCTGTATAAATTACAAAAAACCTTCTCCATTGATGTCAGAAATACAATTTAACCACAAGGAAAGCCTGATTTTCTGAGATGATGAAAGGGAAGGCCAGTTTCTTAATTGCCTGGTTGCTAAACACTTAGGAAATGGCCAGGATTGAGATTCTGACCAAATGTTACCTTTGTATTCTCACTTGGCTTCAAAAAATAAGAATAATAAAAGCACAATGACTCAGGAAAATATGGAACTGTTTTTTATAGAGCAAAGTCAAAAAGAAATTGTAGCTGACAGAAACAATGAATCATACAAGATGACAGATAAAGAGTAATAGTTAGGAACCTAAGTATCTCAAGATGGTTCTCAGAATTAAGTGGAACTAAAATTAAAACATACATTTTCAATTTTATTATTGGGAAATCGCTGCAGGAAGCAGATACGAAATACTCTCTTTTTCCATTATTTTGCCAAGCACAGAGAGAGTGGTTTTCCAGACAATTTCAGTGCTTTACAAAATGCCCAGAAGCAGCAGACCTCTGCAGAAGGGGTCACACACTCATAGGTTCCAGATATAAAGCAGACAGATTCAAGTCAATAGGAACATCAAATTAGTTTGCTGCTTATTGAGTGGAGAGGGCACTTGCATGCCCTGGTTTCTGAACTACTGCCTCAGCCACACATCTCAACTCTGCTATCGGCCTAGAGGAAATATCAATTCGCTCAAAGAAAGAAAAAAAAAATCCATAATGATCCAGATTGGCCGTCTGTGTGTCTTAATTTTCAGAAGGTTAAAAACAAATAAATGAAAGAAGTGCTTAGCATTTTAAAATATAAGCTGAACCTCCATATGCCACAATGATTTTTTAGCTTCTTAGCTGTAAATTTCTTTTCCTTTCCTCAGTTACTGAGAAGCCAAAAAGTGTTCACGTTATGAGTGTGGATAATGTGATTCCTATTTATGAAATGAGAAGTGGCAGGGAGAGGGGAGTGACAGAATGACCTCTTTGGGTCCTTCTTGTTCTGAAACTGTATAGTTTAATGGCATTCATAACTATTATTTTAAATGACATAGCTTGAGAAAATAATACAAAAACATTAAATATTGGGCATTTTTTTGAAGGCACACATTAGGTCTTCAATTGCTTGTTGAATCAATTAATGCTTTTTTGCAAAATATACATTTTTTACAACAGGAAACTTTCCTATAAAATAAAATGTTTCCATAGAAATATATACATGAGACATATATAGATATATATAATTTGTGATTGTATATTTTTAAAATTCTACAGAACTTGTTCTTTATTTACTAGCTAACATTCCTCTTGGAGGAAACATTCACTCATGAGTTAGTCTACTTGGTTTGTCAGAACTGTAGTTTCCATTGACAACTCAGGATAAATGTATAGTAATTTCTCTTTAGTTGCCAATTTTCAGGAGTTGATTTAATAGTCCTCTTCAATAGTGGCAAGTAACTCGTTTTTAAAACTTTCCCTTCTTTAATATCTTTATGGACTCTTCAATACTTAAGTACTCCATGTATTTAATCAATTAGAGTCATTACCCTTTTGGGTACTCAGAATATCCCAAATTTAGCCAATGAGAATTTCTTCTCTTTTTTTTAATTATTCTATTGTTGTTCAAGCACAGTTGTCTGCATTTACCCCCACCGCTCCTCCCACCCCAATCATCCCCACCTTGGTTTTGTCCATGTGTTGTTGTTTTTTTTTTCACTTTATTGTTGTTCAATTACAGTTGTCTGCATCCTCTCCCTTCCCCTCTCTCCACCCCCTCCAAACCCACCTCCCTCCCCTGCCTTCATCCTCCCCCTTGGTTCTGTCCATGTGTCCCGTACAGTGGTTCCTGAAAACCCTTCTCCCCATAGTCCCCTCCCCCCTCCCCTCTGGCTATTATTGTTAGATTGTTCTTAATTTCAATGTCTCTGGTTATGTTTTTCTTGCTTTTTTGTTGATTATGTTCCAGTTAAAGGTGAGATCATGTGGTATTTGTCCCTCACCACCTGGCTTATTTCACTTAG
>PVJI01024405.1:0-22004 GCA_004026765.1 Micronycteris hirsuta
TCCAGTTTTTAATTGTTTTCCCTTTATGCAATTGATTTTTGCAGACTACACCTTTAGACTTGATGTTAAAGAAGGTGTGGGAATGCCCCAAATCCCTGTACACCCTATTGGATATAATGATGCAGAAGTATTATTACGGTATCGTGTTCTTGTTGGATATAATATTAAGATATTTTGCATTAATGTGTTAATTGTTTCTTCTAAAACCAATGTAACCTAATTATGTTAAAAGTCTTGTCTCAAAATAGCTCCTGAAGTAGGATTAACAGAGCATACCTTTTCCCCCCAATAGATGCAGTCAGTTTACTCCCTAAGAAAACATTACTCTTTTTGCTACAAATGAAAGTCTCAAAAGTGAAACTATGTCCAAAGATAAAAATACTTATTTGAGACTTTTCAGGTAATTGGATTTTCTTAGATATTCATTTGATATTTGTGCTTGACCTATGTTTTATTTAATAAATTAATTTTATTTATTTTATTTTTGTACTTGACCTGCATTTTAAAAATGTGATAAAGCCCATCACTCATTAGATGTGTGACCTTGGGCTATTCACTAAATCTTTCTATGATTCCCCCAAGGGAAGCGAATTTCTTTATCTGTAAAATGAGGACAGAAATAGTTTGTCCCCAAAAGGATTATTATAAGAAGTAGACAAGATCATGCATGTAAAGTATTTAAATTTGGTAAACATTCAATTAATGTTTGCTATTATATGCATTCTGTAATTGGATTTCCCTCTCAAATCTAATTTATATATTTTTTAAAATGTCTGTATCAGAACAGTTTAATAATTGCTTTAGGAATGCTTACTGTGTAACGAGCAGCTTCTGTAGAAGTTCATTTCTCCTTAGCACAGTCATGTATTTCATACTTTCAGGACTTTTTGGACCTCATGCATCCCTACATAAATAAATAAAATTAAAAGTAAGGAGGCCGAAACTTTCCTTTTCTCCTATTTTTTTTCTCCTTAGCTCTTATCACTAACACATTAAATAGTTGCTTGTGTATCTCAGTTATAGCTCTCCCGTTAGAAAGTGAGCTCCCCAAGGGAAGCGAGTTTTGACAGCACTGAGTAAATGCTCAATAAGTATTTGTTAAATGTATGAATGAAATATCTCATCATCACACTTTATGAATATTTCTAAGAAATTATGATGCTGAGCCTTTTTTTTTTTGTCCTTTTCATTTTCTCTTGACAGCCATATGGGAGGGACAGCTTCACCAGATGACAGCTGGAAAGGAAGTCTTGCTGTGGATTACAGTATCGGGCCTGGCTTCACAGGGAGTGGCTCTTTCAGGTAACTTCCCATTAATTTAATAGCTTGGAAAAGCTTTACCCATTTAATGGAAAAATGTCAGGATAACTGTTCTACCAGGTAGAATTTTCCTTATCTTCGTTTTCCCATTTTTATTTTATTTTTTAAAAGATTTTATTTATTTATTTATTTATTTTTAGAGAGGGGAAGGGAGGGAGAAAGAGAGGGAGAGAAACATTGATGTATGGTTGCCTTTCTAGTGCCCCTACTGGGGACCTGGCCTACAACCTAGGCATGCGCCCTGACTGGGAATCGAACCAGCAACCCTTTGGGTTGTAGGCTGGCGCTCAATCCACTGAGCCACACCAGCCAGGGCTGTTTTCCCATTTTTAAAAATGGATAAGTGATCATTTTGTATCGCTGAAGTACTTACAGAATAACGTATCCAGTTTCTTCCAGTAGTGATATTATAACATTTAATTTATAAAGTCTCAAAAATTGAGACTTTTGAATTATAGATTCAGTATTTTAACACTTTTCAGTTAAAGTTTTAAAACAGTTTTCGTAACACTTTCAGAATGTTATGCATGTGAATCACTAGGCTAACTTACGGGAAAGGAGTGAAAGAGAAAGGATGCGTTTACTAAACATTTAACTGTGTGGGTGGGTTAAGTGAGCGCCATGAGCAAGCACATAACTATTGTAGGGCTCAATACACTTGATTGTTATTAACACATTATAGCACTGTTGTACAGGAGGAGTGATAGCAGCCTGCCTGTTTATCAAGCTTAATTTTACAGAAAGGGTAAACTTTCCACTGGTTGGAGGCAGGCAGGAAATGCCAGCTAGAGAGATCAGCTTGAACAGAGTCATGAAACAAGGTAGCATGATTCGCCTGAAAGATGGAGAGAAAGGGCAATGTAACACTGATAAATCAGAGAAGATAGAACTTTTTTTATTTATTTTTAATTGTTAAGTATATTTTATTGATTATGCTATTACAGTTGTCCCATTTTTTTTCTCCTCTTTATCCCTCTCCACCCTGTACCTTCCCTCCCTCCAGCATTCCCCCGCTCCCCTTAGTTCATGTCCATGGGTCGTACATGTGAGTTCTTTGGCTTCTTCTTAACCTCCCCCAGTCTATTTTGTGTTTGACAATTATGCTTCTTATTCCCTGTACCTTTTCCCCTCATTCTTCCCGCTAAAATATTAACAATTTTTTAAATTTTTTACTTCAACTGCATGCTTAAGTGCTTAGAAGTAAAATGTCATGATGTCTGCAACTTGCAAATGTTTCAACAATATTAACAATAATTTAGGTGATGGATACATAAGAATTCATTAAACTATGTTAGTTTTTTGTGCTCTTGAGATTTTTCATAATTAAACGTTGAAAGAAATCTTAGACATAATGCTCTATGTGAAGTAATTTATTCCCTTTGAAATTCTAGGAAAGTTAAAATGCATGTTCATAACACCAATAAAATTACAAGGATTTACAATGTAATAGGAAGTATCCGAGGATCTGTGGAACCTGGTGAGTCAGAGAATTTTTAAAACTTTCGTTTTTACAAACATTAAAAGAATAAGATAATTTTACTCAATAGTTGATTTTTTATGGTGACATAAAACAACTACATTTGAAAAAAAGAAAGGACTACTCTGAAGAAGACTCTACCTTATAGCGTTGATTTTTTTTTCTTATGGAGGGAACGCAATCAAGAGGAAGTTTACTTTAAAAAAACCTGAGTTACAATATTTCTAATGCGTTCCGAGTTGCAGCTTTTTTGAAGGCCTTCTCTTCCAGACAGGTATGTTATCCTGGGAGGCCATCGGGACTCCTGGGCGTTTGGAGGCATTGACCCAACCACTGGGACTGCTGTTTTACAAGAAATTGCTCAGAGTTTTGGAAAACTGATGAGTCGAGGTAAATAATGTTTCTTCGGTGGGTGACGACAAAAACTAATTTCCTTTTTTTTAGACAGGTGTATCTAACTATGTATGTTAACAATGGTTACAGGCTGGAGACCTAGAAGAACCATCATTTTTGCCAGCTGGGATGCAGAAGAATTTGGACTTCTGGGTTCCACGGAATGGGCTGAGGTAAGTAAGACAAAGAAAGTTATTTTCTTGGTCAGCCGGGAACAAATATGTGTATCTCAGGATGTTTACAAATAGATTCCATTACCTAATATGGCTTTAATAAAGATGTGAGAATTTAAGAACTTGCGTTTGCTTTTACATTAGTTTGGTAAAACAGAATAACTTCTTAAAATCTATACATTCAGAAAACAGCCAAGACTGTTTCTGACAGGTGAATTGACTTATCTGAAAACTCGTACAGAACCCTGGAGTTCATTTTCAAGTTTTTAGTTTCCTTGGAATTCTCCTAAGAAAATATAAGATGTTCTACTAAAATGACTTTGACTATAAATTCACATTTATGAATTTCATATAAAATTGCCACCATATGTATACAGGATCTGGCAAAAATAATGTCTCTTTTTATTACATAAAAATCTTTTATTACAAAATCATAAGCATGTAATTCTGTAACATGACAATATCATACTCATACACATCATATGACATTTTATTTTATTTTTTAAAATTATTTTATGTTATTTATTTTTAGAGAGAGGGGAAGGAAAGGAGAAAGAGAGGGAGGGAAACATCTATGCGTGGTTGCCTCTCACGAGTCCCCCACTAGGGACCTGGCACGTGCCCTGACTGGGAATCAAATCAGCAACCCTTTGGTTCGCAGCCCGCACTCAATCCACTGAGTTACACTGGCCAGGCCCTATATGACATTCTAGGTGAAATGTTCAAATTGCTGTCCACCTCGTGCAAGACATTCACGTGCCCAACCAGCCACACTCAGAGGCATTATTTCTGCAGGACCCTGTATTTTACAAGTCACAAAAGTGCTCGATTATTGAGTATATGATAATTTTGTAAATAGAATTACTTTAGTTGATTGCCTTTAGAATTTCTGAGATTTGTTTTTTCTTCATATGATTGACTTTCATTTGTGACTGCCTCTTAATGCTTTATCCTTAAGTGTCTCTCCCAGGCCACCGTCTTTCTTTTCCCTTAGCCTCTCTGTTGAGTAACTCTTAAGCTCTTAAATGTACAAGGTAAGCTCATAATTCTTATAAAGGGAGGTGCACTATATAAGCACTCATTCTCCTACCACCATCCTCAGTAAGTCTATTTTTTTAACTATATTTTATTGATTATGCTGTTACAGTTGTCCCATTTTCCCCCTTTATTCCCCTCCACCCCCCCTGCCATTCCCTATCCTTTAGTTTTTGTCCATAGGTCATATATATAAGTTCTTTGTCTTCTACATTTCCTATACTATTCTTAACCTCCCCCTGTCTGTTTTCTACCTACTGCTTATGCTACTTATTCTCTGTACTTTTTCCTCCTTTCTCCCCCTCCTACTCCCCTGTTGATATCCCTTCATGCCTTATATAAATCCCTTTAACATTTCATATAATAAAGGCTGGGTGGTGATGAACTTCTTGAACTTGACCTTGTCTGAGAAGCACTTTATCTGCCCTTCCATTCTAAATGAAAGTTTTGCTGGATAGAGTATTCTTGGATGTAGGTCCTTGCCTTTCATGACTTGATATACTTCTTTCCAGCCCCTTCTCACCTGAAAGGTCTCTTTTGAGAAATCAGCTGACAGTCTTATGAGAATTCCTTTGTAGGTAACTGTCTCCTTTTCTCTTGCTGCTTCTAAGATTATCTCCTTATTTTTAATATTGGATAATGTAATTATGATGTGCCTTGGTGTGTTCTTCTTTGGATCCAACTTCTTTGGGACTCTCTGAGCTTCCTGGAGTTCCTGGAGGTCTATTTCCTTTGCCAGATCAGGGAAGTTCTCCTTCATTATTTGTTCAAATAAGTTTTCAATCCCTTGGTCTTCCTCTTCTCCTTCTGGCACCCCTATGACTCGGATGTTGGAGACGTTTAAAGATATTCTGGAGGTTCCAAATCCTCTCCTCAGTTTTTTGAACTCTTGTCTCTTCATTCTCTTCTGGTTGAATGTTTTTTTCTTCCTTTTGGTCCACTTCGTTGATTTGTGTCCCAGTTTCCTTCCCATCTCTGTTGGTTCCCTGCACATTTCCCCTCATTTCCTTTAGCATATCCTTCTTTTGTTCATCTATTTTGCGAACAAATTCAACCAAGTCTGTGAGCATCCTGATTACCATTGTTTTGAACTGTGCATCTGATAGGTTGGCTATCTCTTCATCACTTAGTTGGTTTTTTTCTGGAGCTTTGATCTGTTCTTTCATTTGGGCCATTTTTTTTTTCTTGACGCAACTGTTACTTTAAGGGGTGGAGCCTTAGGTGTTCACCAGGGTGGGGTAACCTGCATCATTATGTTGTGACATAGCCTGTGGGGGTGGGGCCTGAGAGAACAATGGCCTTTGCTCCGCTCTCCGCACTTCCCCTGCTACCCACTAGCAAGTTGGGCCCTTCTGTGCAGGCTCCAGAGTGGGTGGGTGGGCGGGATTGTGTAGTTTTGGTCCCTGTGGGTCTCTCCAATGAACTCTCCTGTGAGGCTGGGAGTTCCTCCCGCCACCGCCTCAACCCCCACAGGTGTTTTCAATTGGTGGTTTGAGGCTTTATTTCCCCTCAATGGTGGGTTGTGCAGTCTGCTCTACTCTCCAGCTTTTTCTCCCAGTTTATCTGCATGCGAATGAGGGACCACCTGGTCCACTAGCCTCGCCCCGCTGGGTCCGGGTGGGCCAGCCATGGGTTTCACTGTGCCAGCTGTGGGTGACGCTGAGTGCACCTGCTGAGTTTTGGCCAAGTGCGCCCTCCGCGGGCCTCTCTGGGCAGCTGCAGTGTTGCCAGTACTGCTCCACAAACCGCTGTCTCACCCCGAGCTCTCTGCCCGGCCCTGCCCCACTTGCTGGTCTGGATAAACATGTCTTCTTTAACTCCTTGGTTGTTGGACTTCCACTCAGGTCGATTTTCTGTCAGTTCTGGGGTTTTTTGTTTTTTAAATTGTTGTTTTTCCTCTTTTTGTTGTACAAGGAGGCACAGTGTGTCTACCTATGCCTCCATTTTGGCTGGAAGTCCCATATTTTTTTCATAAGTCCAGATTTTATAAAGGAGTTTCAAACATGTCATACATTTCTTGACATTGGCTGTGGTTTTAAAATGCTTTCCTCCTGACTCATTTTCTCTTACTTCACTTTAAAATAATAGGAATCAAACCAGTATGGGGGTAAGTAAAATCACACACATAGTTGCCTGTCAACACTTATCTTTTTTTTTTTTTTTAATTTTTAGACAATGGGGAAGGGAGGGTAAAAAAAGGGGAGAGAAACACCAATGTGAGAGAGAAACATCGATAGGTTGCCTTCTGTGCATGCCCTGACCAGGGACCAAACCCGCAACCCAGGCGTGTGCTCTGATGGGGAATTGAACCATTGACCTTCGGTTTGCTGGATGATACCCAGCCAATTGAGCCACTCTGGCCAGTGCAATCACTTATCCTTTTGATTCCATTTACATTGCCAAGTTCTATTGTTACATTGGTATTATAAACATGCATTTTAGAAGTAGACTAGATGAATGAAATTTCATTCATTAAGTTCATTTACTTTTAGAAATAATGTAATTTAATGTGAATACGTGTATATGAATACATATCTCTGTTTCTGTAATTTTAGAAGCTTAAAATGAAGATAAAAAATCTAAGATATAAAATAATATGCTTTGCATTAAATACATGTGGGTTAAAAGACAATTTCATGATTTTTCTAGTTTTCTACCAGATTTTTCATCATATTTGACAGCATACTCTCTTTAAATACTTAAGGAATCTTCCTTATTTCTAATGTAAATCTTTTACAATGGAAACCCTGACTTAATATTTATCTATAACAGAGGCAATTATCATCTGGCCTGTGTGGGCAAGCACAGAGAAGTGGCAGTCTTCATTTGTGGCACAACCTCTCTCATAGCTTTAAATGCTTTTTTTTATTGTAACATGTTCTTTATTATTGTTGTTTAATTACAGTTGTTCCCATTTTCTCCCCATTACTCCCCCCCGTCCTACCCACCCCCACCTCCCACATTCAGTCCTCCTCGCACCCTGTTGTCCTTGTTCATGGGTCCTTTATACGTGTTCCTTGACAACTGTTCCCCTTCTTTCTCCTGTTATCCCCCTCCTCCCTCCCCTCTGGTCACTGTCAGTTTGTTCTTTATTTCCATGTCTCTGATTCTATTTTCCTTGCTTGTTTGTTTTGTTGATTAGGTTCCACTTACAGGTGAGATCATATGGTATTTGTCTTTCACCACCTGGGTTACTTCACTTAGCATAATGCTCTCTAGTTCCATCCATGCTGCCTGGAACGGTAGGAGTCCCTTCTTTCTTTCTGCTGTATAGTATCCCGTCGTGTAAATGTACCATAGTTTTTTGATCCACTCATTTACTGATGGGCATTTGGGTTGTTCCCAGCACTTGGCTATTGTAAATAATGCTGCTATGAACATTGGGGTACATAGGTTCTTTTGAACAGAGGCATAGATCAATGGAACAGAATAGAGAGCTCAGAAATAAACCCATGTCTGTATGGTCAATTAATATTCAACAAAGGGGGCTGGAGCATAAAATGGAATACAAATAGCTTCCTCAACAAATGGTGTTGGGTGATCTGTACAGCTACATGTAAGAAATAAAACTTGACCATTAACTTATACCATATACAAAAAATAAACTCAAGATGGATAAAAGACTTAAATATAAGTCACAACACCATAAAAATCCTAGAGAAGAAAATAGGCTGGAAAATTTCAGATATTCTATGCAGCAGTATTTTTATCACTATGTTCCCTAGAGCAAGGGACATAAAGGAAAGAATAAACAAGTGGAACTTCATCAAATTAAAAAGCTTCTCTACGACTAAAGAAAATGTCAGAAAAATCAAAAGGGAAACATCCGTATGGGAAAATGTATTTGCCAATGATACCTTGGGCAAAGTTTGATCTCCAAAATATATAAAGAACTCACACAACCCCACACCAGGAAGACAAACAATCCAATTTAAAAATGGGCAAAGCGCTTTATAACATGTTCTCAATAAGGTAGTAAACTAGAAAGACAGAGTTAAAGGGCGCTCTTGGCACATTTCCATCCGTGTGTGACATTAGCCCTTCTCTATCTTGTGTGTGTGTGTGAAGGGGTCAATCAGGCTTGTACTTGTCCTGATGGCCTTCCTTCTTTCTATTTTTGCTGTCCTCCTCTCATTTTTTGTTTTTCATCATATCTTATTGAAAAATGAAATTTTCTATTTTTCACATTTGTGTTTTAATTTTCTTTTCCCTTTGTCTTTTTTTTTGTTCTATATTTTTCACTTTTAAAATACTGCATTTATTTGAGATCCAATATCACTGGATCTCAAAACTTCAAAGCATGCAGGGATTGCCAGGGAAACATTTTAGAAAATACAAATTTCCAGGCCTTTCAGCAATTTTTTTTTTACTATTTTATACTTTTTATTATTATTTATCTTATTTTAATTTTTATTATTTTTTAAAAGATTTTATTTACTTAGAGAGAGGGGAAGGGAGGGAGGAAGAGAGGGAGAGAAACACCAATGTGTGCTTATCTCTCAAGCACCCCAACCAGGGACCTAGCCCGCAGTCAACCCCCCACCCTATTGTCCGTGTCCATGGGTCATTCAGACAGGTTCCTTAACCAGTCCCTTCCCCTTCTTTCCCCAGCTATCCACCTCCACCCTCCCCTGTGGTTAGTGTCAGTTTGTTCTTTATTTCCATGTCTCTTGTTCTTTTCTGCTCATTTGTTGATTAAGTTCCACTTCTAGGTGAGATCACATGGTATTTGTGGTTGCCTGTAGGGACTCCTACTAGGGACTGGCCCGTAACCCAGGCATATGCCCTGATGGGGAATCAAACCAGCAACCCTTTGATTCACAGGCAGGCACTCAGTCCACTGACCTACAACAGCCACAGCTATTTTTCTTATTTTCAAAGTATATTTAATTGATTATGCTATTACAGTTGTCCCATTTTTTTCTCCATTTTATCCCCCTCCAGCCTGTACCCCCTTCCCTCCAAGATCCTCCATTCCTTAGTTCATGTCCATGGGTCATACGTATACACTCTTTGGCTTCTTCATTTCCTATACTATTCTTAACCTCCCCCTGTCTATTTTGTACCTACTAGTTATGCTTCGTATTTCCTTTACCTTTTCCACTATTCTCCTCCTTCCCCTCCCCACTAATAACCCTCCACGTGATCTCCGTTTCTGTGATTCTGTTCTCATTCTAATTGTTTGCTTAGTTTGTATTATCTGCCCTTTATCTGCACTTTATCTGCCCTTCCAATCTAAATGACACCTTTGCTGGATAGAGTAATCTTAGATGTAGGTCCTTGCCTTTAATGACTTCGAATACTTCTTTCCAGCCCCTTCTTGCCTGTAAGGTTTCTTTTGAGAAATGAGCTGATAGTCTTATGGGAACTCCTTTGTAGGTAACTATCTCCTTTTCTCTTGCTGCTTTTAAGATTCTCTCCTTATGTTTAAGCTTGGGTAATATAATTATGATGTGCCTTGGTGTGTTCCTCTTTGGGTTCAACTTCTTTGGGACTCTGAACTTCCTGGACTTGTATGTCTATTTCCGTTGCCAGATTGGGGAAGTTTTCTTTCATTATTTTTTCAAATGAGTTTTCAATTTCTTGTTCCTTTTCTCCTTCTGGCACCCCTATGATTCGGGTGATGGAATGTTTAAAGTTGTCCCAGAGGTTCCTAAGCCTCTCATTTTTTTGAATTCTTGTTTCCTTACTTTGTTATAGTTCAAAGTTTATCTCCTTTTGTTCTAAATCTTTGAGTCCCAGTTTCCTTCCCTTCACTGTTGGCTCTCTTTATGTTATCTTTATTTTCCTTTGTATAGCCTTCAGTTCTTCCTTTATTTTGCAGCTGTACTCAAACATTTCTGTGAACATCCTGATTATGTGTTTTGAGCTCTGCATCTCGTATGTTGGCTATCTCCTCATTGCTTAGTTCTTTTTGTGAAGTTTTGATCTGTTCTTTCATTTGGGCCATCTTTCTTTGTTTTGGCACACCTGTTATGTTGTAAGGGGTGGAGCCTTAGGTATTTGCCAGGGCGGGGTAACCCACTTTACTGTTTGTGGCACTGTACACGGGGGAGGGGGCCAAGAGGGAACAATGCTCACTTGCTCAGCTCTCCCAGCTTTCAGTCACTTCCCCTGTTACTAACAAATTGTGCCCCTCTGATGCTGATTCCTGGGTAGGTGGGCTTGTGAATTTTCTGGGACCCCATGGGCCCCTTCAACAGACTCTACGATGAGAGCAGCAGTTTCTCCCACCACTGCAACCCCCACAGGTTTTGAGGCTTTATTTCCCCACCCTGGAACCCTGGGTTGTTGTGGTCTGTCTCATTCCCCCGTTTTTCCTCCCTGTTTTTCCACACTCGAATGTCCGCCTGGTCTGCCATCTGCCACCTTGCTACGCATCTTCTCCTCCCTGGCTGCCTATTTCCACCCCTCCTACCAGTCTGGATGACTGTTTCTTCTTTAACTCCTTGGTGACTGGACTTCCATACAGTTCGCTTTTCTGGTGGTTCTGGTTGTTTTTGTTTTTAAATTGGTTGTTATCCTTCTTTTGGTTGTGTGAGGGAATGAAGTGTACCTGCCTACACCACCTTAGCCAGAAGCCTCACCTTTCAGCAATTCCTATTCAGTAGATCTGGGAGGAACACAGATCTCAGATCTGGGAGCCTTGCCCCTTCATATGTTGGTTCAGGGAATCAAGGAACTACACTTTGAAAATATTTTGTCTCTAAGGCTCCCTACTCTTACAATAAACAATAGTACAGCATCATAGTATTTTTTTTCTTGTTTTAATTCCACTAATGTTGTCAGACATTTATCAGCATTTTCCAGAAATTACAGTTGAAGACATAGGTATTTGATTCATAAAGTAGTTGCAGACCACTTCTATACTAAATTAATTGGTTTCTTTTGTTTATATTTCCACAATTATAAATACTGTGAATTAAGTAACAACTTTGCTTCAAATATAGGAGAATGCAAAAACACTGCAGGAGAGAAGCGTTGCTTATATCAACTCAGACTCATCAATAGAAGGTAAATGTGATTCATAGCTAAACTACTACTGATCCTGTTTTTTAAGAAGTATGTACCATTTGCCTATCTTGGATTCCTATTTAAAAATCTAGTTTTTACCACATTCTTCTTATAGACGGATTAAAAGAATTTCTTTAAAATATTTCCAGAGAAATATTTTACAGAATTTTTCATACAGAAATACTTTCTGTATTGGAACAAATTTTAAGCAAGCACAAACTATAGGCTTTCTGTTGAACCTGACATGTGATATTTGTATCCTAGGCTTTCAGTGTATTATGATTATGTCTAGATTAATGTCAGAGCGTACTCACTAACTGCTGACATGCTCTAATCTGTTTACTTGCTATATACCATTTAACAGAATGAATAACGAATGAAAGTTGTAGCCTTAGCGTTTTCTTTGCCAGACTCCCCCTGGGAGACACTGCGTTAAGAATGACCTGTTTGATTACTATGGGAGCTGCTGCCTTAGCAGCGAAAGTCCACCTATCCCTTCTGTGCAGGGTGTGTACTGCAGCCTCTCTTGCTCCTGAAGAACTATTTCTACCCCGTTTTCAATTCCCGGGGAGTGATGCCTTTGGTTTTAGTCTATTATATATTATTTATAATTAGAAAATAAAGTTAGAATTAAATATAGATCAGAATTTCATTTGAAAGTATGAAAATACATGTTTTTATTTATTTTTCAGGCAATTATACTCTCAGAGTTGACTGTACACCCCTTCTTTACCAATTGGTGTATAAACTGACAAAAGAGGTATATAAGTCGGTTTGTCTTAATGTTTTCTGATGAATGGATAAGTGAGTACACTCGTTTTTCTTAATTAGTGCTTATTTTTGAACTGGGGACAAGTCAGAACAAAAATCACTAATACAATATTTATATGACATTGCAATTTAGTATGGCTAGTTTCTCTGTTCTAATAATAGTTCTTATTGTGCACATCGTTGTAATGTATAGGGTATATAATTTCATCTGGAAGAGGCATTTTGGTATAACAGAGAGAACACTGAGCTGGAATGGAAAAGCCTTGGTTCAAAGATTGCCTTGGCTACTCATCCGTTCCTTCAACAGGTATTTATTGAGTGGTTTCTAGTTATCAGGCCCTATAAAATAAATTATAGCAGCAACGATGACAAATGTCAAGGTTACTGAATCCAAATACTGTGTAATCTAGAGAGGATACAGGTCTGTAAATGAGGAGTTATAGTTCACTGAAGTATTGGATACTATATACGGGGGAGAACAATTATGGAATACCGAACCTAAAATCCTGGGGAAGTTGGCAAGTATCATACTCTGTAAGAGGATGCTTACAGAGTAATTAATACTTGGGCTGTGAAATGGAAGGATGTGAAAGTAAGGGAGAAGGCATTCTAAGCAGAGGACACAGTTCCCAAAAAAGATGTGGAGGCATGAAAGAAAACACTTCCTGACCTGGAAGTAGCTCAGTATGACCTACGCACAAAGTGTCTGTGGAAAGATGGGGCATGACAGATAGGCCAAGGAGTTCAGAAATCTAATGATGGAGAAACTAATGAATTTTAACAAGGTTGTACATTATCATATTTGTTCATTAGAAAAATCATTCTGTATCAGTGTGGTGAGTAAGTTAAGCTGTAACAGGCCTAAAAGCAAAATGGAAATAATTCCACATGCTTATCACACAGGAGTATTATAAATATTAGTTGTTGATAAAAAAGAGTACTCTGAAAACTCTGATGTTCTGAGTCTCTAAAAATTATGTAATCTATTCATTTACTGTCTGTATACTAGTTTAAATAGTTCCATGTTATAAAATTTAATTATAGAAATGTTTCTGACAAGTAGGTATCACTTAGATGGCAGTGTGAAGTATAGGTATCACCTTGTGTAGGTGCTGTTTCCCAGTTTCCCTTAATCTTGCCCTTTCCGTTTTGCTGTGTCTTTAAAAACTAGTTCTCCCAAGAGAGTCCTCCATTATGCCCATCACAACTTTCTCATAACACTGCATAGCTTATGTGCTTGATCCTTTCATTGGAATGTCCTGTCCATCTTTTTTGGGAACTGTGTCCTCTGCTTAGAATGCCTTCTCCCTTACTTTCACATCCTTCCATTTCACAGCCCAAGTATTAATTACTCTGTAAGCATCCTCTTACAGAGTATGATACTTGCCAACTTCCCCAGGATTTTAGGTTCGGTATTCCATAATTGTTCTCCCCCGTATATAGTATCCAATACTTCAGTGAACTATAACTCCTCATTTACAGACCTGTATCATCTCTAGATTACACAGTATTTGGATTCAGTAACCTTGTCATTTGTCCTGTATCTAAAAAGCAAGCTGTAAAGAAAATCTGCATTGGCAGAACCCTTAAGATATGCATTTATGCTTTGGGTCCTACAGAGCTGGCTCCTGCTGGTGAGACAAAAGATAATAAAAAATTCAGGGCCAAAAAGGGGGAAGCTTAGCTTTGTATGAAGCCAGATGCCCATGTATGGCTGTACCAAAACTCAGTAGAAAAAGGACTCTTATTTTCCTGTAAACTGATACAATTTTATCAATCCCTAAAGTGTGTTGGCACAGTCAAATTATGTTGGTGACATGTGGGTAGGATGAGGTAGTAGAGAGGGTCGAGCTAAAAGAAGGGCAGCTGCCTGATACAAGTAAGAAATGGGACAAGGTGTTGATACAGTGGAGGAAGGGCAGCAGTTATAACAGTGCATATAGCTAAGACAGAAAAGTCTGACCTAGGATGTCCAGGACAAAGGGACACAGTTCTGGTTAGGGCTAGACTGAGATGGCATGATTCCTGAAAATGAAGAGAATTTTGTAAGGAATTTGATCCAAGCAGAATGTAAGAACTGGAGCAGGATTTCAGCTATTGCAAATTGGCAGGAACCAAGCAGAGGGTAGAACCCAGTCATTTGGCAGGAAATGAGCAAAACATCCCTGTAGCTACAACATGCTAGCAGGGAAGGGAGGCCGCTGTGCAGTGCCAGGACTACCTAAAGACCTCTCATGTGATGGTGAGCAGATAACCAACTCTGTACAGAGGCCAGAGAAGGTATCAGAGGAGAAGATGTTTAGGTTGAGTTGGGTACTATTCTCTCCATTTCCACAGGTGAGAATACTAGGGTTTAAAACAACACACCAGAGGTTATATAATGCTTTCCAAGTTGCATAAGTAGGGTCTGCCTTAGGTCCATTTTTGAATTTACTAAAATAAGCAGGAAATTTTATCCTAGGTATCTGGCAAAATTACCAGTAGGCAGGCATCATAAACCAACAGAAATTTGGGCTGGATATTTTTCTTCCTATTTACAAATGCATGTCTTTCTTTTCCTTCCTTCCTTGTTTCCTTCTTTATTTTATTTTATTTATTTTTAGAGAGAGGGGAAGGAGAAAGAAAAGGAAAGAAAGATCAATATGTGGTTGCCTCTCACGTGCCCCCCACTGGGGACCTGTCCCACAACCCAGGCAAGTGCCCTGACAGGGAATTGAACCAGCGACCCTTTGGTTCGCAGGCCAGCATTCAGTCCACTGAACCACACCAGCCAGGGCAGACAAGCATATTTTTCTACATCAACATATATATTTAGAAATTGGTATTAACTAACATGTGGTTTTATGTTGGCATAAATTTAGTTGTTTCTAACTGCCAGTATTTGATTTATCTTTCCAGATCTCCAGCCCAGATGATGGTTTCGAGAGTAAATCTCTTTATGAAAGCTGGCTGGCAAAGGACCCTTCATCTGAAAATGAAAACTTTCCTAGGTAAATTACTTGTGTATTTCCTACCAAAGGATAAATTATGAGTTCCCCTTTACCCTCTGTTTCTCCAGTCATGTAGTTCTCGGGTGCCTCATCAACTAGAGATCATCCTAAAGGATCCCTCTGTGCAGGCTTTGATGGGCTGATCCAGGGAACAACTGCAGCATTTAACCCACAATAGAGCAGACCAATCTAACTTTACAAAATGTTAGTCAAAATTATTTTGCTACATTAGCCATTATTTTGCATTCTTGCTTAAAATTTTATTCAGATATGTACTAATGCATTGACAAATAATATAACTTCAAATGATAATGAAGTAAAAAACAAATGATGGATTGTCTCTAAATTTATTAATGGGCATTATCAATAACCACCAAATTGTGTCTTTGCCTCTCAATTTGGAGTTTAAGTATTATTTTTTTTAGTTCATGTCATTCACACAACAGTAGCTTTCCTGAATTCATTACAGATTTTAAAAACATCCAAGGCTTCAATCTCAAAAAAAAAACCCTTACAGTTTAGAAGTATATAGTTATGTTCTTCATGCATATGTAGTTTTATGTTCTGCTTTACTGACTTACCATTATATTTTGAAAAATTTTCAATATTATATAACTATATATATGTATGTATATAGTGGTTTTTAATTATATGCAAAAATGTATTATAATTAGATTTTTGTAATAAGTCACATTTAAATTATTCATAATATTAAGTATAGGCTTTCTCATGGCAATTTTCTTATTAGACCTAAATTCTCTGAGGGCAGGTACCATTTATGTTTACCTCTAAACAAATACCATAAATGCAGAAAATATGGGACAGCATAGTCCCTAGGCTGCCGTTTTTGGTGGCACTGCCAAACTGGTCACAGTCACTATAGATTTACAGGTTTATCACACCAATACCCAGCAGATGACACGGAAGTCTCTTGGGGGTGGTATACATTTTCCTAACTCCTATAAATGTGCCATGAAATCCCTTGCTATTCTTAGGATTCATTGTCCCATGTATTTAACTTCATATTATTTATGCCTCTGTGTGTGTGCATGTATGTATATTTATTTACATGCTACATCTAGAATCAACAAGCTGGGATCTGGAAGTGATTTTGAAGCTTACTTTCAGAGACTTGGAATTGCTTCAGGCAGAGCCCGTTACACTAAGAATAGGGTAAGCCATTTTATTTTTTGGGATACACAGTACTCCCATCCACTTTCTTTTTGTTAAGAATTCTATCATTTAGTTGTTTGGTACAGGCACGGGTGGACATTTCAGGGTTAGAGACAGACTGCATGTCCCTTTGTAGATGGACTAGATAGTAATTTGGGTACTTTAGTGACTTTCCACTGCCAGTGTTATTCAATGAAGTGGGAGTTGACAGAGTAATGTCAGAACTTTAGCTGGTATCAGAATTAAGTAGTTCACATCCTTTTCCTGACACAGGCTTTGTTGGGAGATCTCATTCTCCTAGTCTTAAATAGGCTTTGATGTACTTTTCCTGGAGAAAACATGTAGGTGGAGAGCATGTTTTGGTTACAGGGAATGCTAGGCTAAAATTCCTTATTGTTAAGTACTTGGATATGCCAACATATACCATGTTTGCTTGCCTATGTTATAAATGCCATAAACCAAACTGAGATTTGTCCTAGATTTTATTTTTTTTTAAAGATTTTATTTATTTTTAGAGAGAGGGGAAGGGAGGGAGAAAGAGAGGGAGAGAAATAGCAATGTATGGTTGCCTCTCACATGGCCCTCATTGGGGACCTGGCCTGCAACCCAGGCATGTGCCCTGACTGGGAATCGAATCGGCGACCCTTTGGTTCGCAGCCCGCGCTTAATCCACTGAGCCACACCAGCCAGGGCTTGTCCTAGATTTTAATACTGGGTTGGCCAAAAGTTTGTCTGGTTTTCTCTGTAAGATGGCTCTAGTAGCGCTTTGTGGTCTCGAACTCCATTTGAAACAACTGTTAGATTGTACTGTGACAGCTGATGATCATATCAGTGTGCATTTAAAAAAATCAAAATTGGTGATTTTTCGTGTAGCCATGTAATAATGAAGATGGAAGAAAGTATGAAACATTTTTGGCATGTTATGCTATATTGTTTCAAGAACGGTAAAAACAACCGAAACGTAAAAAACGGTTTGTGCAGTACATGGAGGTGCTGTGACTGATCGAACCTGTCAAAAGTGGTTTGCGAAGTTTCATGCTGGAGGTTTCTAGCTAGACGGTGCCCCACGGTCAGACCGACCAGTTGAGGTTGGTAGCAATTAAATCAAGACATTGAGAACAATCAATGTTAAACCATTCGGGAGATAGCCTACACACTCAAAATGTCCAGATTGATGAAGTTATTGCTGAAGATGAAAAATGTATCTTTTATTTTATGGAAAAAAAACCATGCAGACTTTTTAACCAACCCAATAATTTTCAGATCATTGCAGTATATCAATATCTTGCTTGTATAGAATATGTGTACACACCCTTTGCAAATTTGACCAGCCAGAATACAACTCAGAACAAAGCAAGCAAAAACAGCTCTAGAATAATCCAAAATAAATGCATATGTTTGTATACTAATACTTATTACACTTAATACATAAATAATGCACATTACCTCTTCCAATGCCTGTTCACTTTTATACTCTGTCACCATTCTGAATGAAGTTATCTAGTTTCTAAGAATGCAGATCAAAAACAATACTAGACAGAAGGAGTGAGACTGGTCAGTTCCCTTTCGTGATAAAAGCTGTGAGAACAGCAATGTAAAAATAGGTGAAAACTAAAGATAGACCTAAGAAGTCAAAAAATATATTCTTTAAAGATTTTATTTATTTTTTGAGACAGAGGGGGAGGGAGGGAGGAAGAGAGGGAGCATCAGTGTTTGAGATACATCCATCTGCTGTCTCTTGAGTGCCCACAAAGGGGAACCTGGCCTGCAACCCAGACATGTGCCCTGACTGGGGATTGAACCAGCAACCTTTCAGTTCGCCGGCCTGGGCTCAATCCCCTTAGCCACACCAGCCAGGGCAAAGTCAAAAACCATTTCTATAGGAAACCAGCGTGTGATAATTTATGTTTTTATAATGGTAGTACTTAACATTGTAATATTCGTTAAATGGCATTTGGTTATGCACTGTTTGGGGAGATGGGGAAGGTGCTTAAATACACCATCCTTCAGCTATATAGATACCTAGCTCCCCAGAACCTTTCATTCCCAGCCAGTTGACAGGTAATTTTAAATTGTGCTGCTTTGCAACTGGAGTATGAACTCAATTTTAATTATTAGAAACACAGTGAGAATTTTCAAGAAGCAGTATTCTGAAAGATGATTACATGAATTATAAAATGAAAGGCAAAATTTTAAATCACTGAACATTTGGTGTTAGTGTTTTGTTAATAAGATTTTACATTTTTTTCTTTATTGTGCTAAAACTTACGGTGCCATTTTATGATTACATAAAATATTGTTAATTCAAATATGTAATGTTTGTCTGTCCTTGGTTTCTCCCACCACCCCCACCTTTTCTTTAGAAAACAGATAAATACAGCAGCTACCCATTATACCATACAATTTATGAGACGTTTGAATTGGTAGAAAATTTTTATGACCCCACATTTAAAAAACAGCTTTCTGTGGCTCAATTACGAGGGGCACTGGTTTATGAGCTTGCAGATTCTCAAATCATTCCTTTCAATATTCAAGACTATGCAAAAGCTTTGAAAAACTATGCAACAAGTATCTACAATTTATCCAGGAAACATGACCAACATTTGAAGGATCATGGAGTATCATTTGGTAAGAAATAACTGAGCAGGTATTTTATAATATTTAAGTTAGAGGTTTAACATATTTCCTCTCATCATCAATGCATATTATTTCATCCCTGCCTCACTTACTAGTTCTGGCTTGTAGAAAAAAACTTTTAACATCGATTGAACACTGTAACTTAATTTGGTGTCTGTAGGATGAATCCATTTTGCTCAGTGCTACAAATGTTGGGTTTTCCCTTTATTTCTGCCTTTAAAATATTTTTACTGTAATAAGAATACTATAAAAATGCAATACACTATTACACAAATAGTGGAAAGTAGAGAAAATCACTAATTCTACTACATACGTATTATAATTACTATTACTATGTCTCTCCCTTAATGTTTGTCTACGTGGCAGTGTTTTACAGTTTTCTACACAGCTTTCCTTGCACGCCTGGCCGTTTTGTGGTGGTTATTCTACAAAACATGGATAAACTATTGTACTCGCATTGAGCACGGCATCTGGTTCCAATCCTGGCTCTAATATTTATTCACCGTGTGAACTTGGGAAAGTTACGTAACCCCTCCATGTGTCAGTTGTTTTATGAGTGAAATGGTAAAAAGAACAGAAGATGTTTTAAAGATTGCTGTGAAGATTCAGTGGGTTAACACATAGGAACAATGGTGACTGACACTTAGTGCTTGTAACTGTTACCTATTGTTACTGTTTTGTTGCAACCATTTTATTATCCTAAGAGTATATATTCTTAGTATATACCATAATTATCAAATACATACTGAATGTCTATTGTATACCAAGTACTGTTTTTTTCCTGGAATATACAAGGATGTTTAAGATAGTCATTGCCCTCAGAGAATTTAAGGTCTCATGTGGTAAGAAGATGACAAAATTCAAGGGACAACTTATAAAGATACAGAGTAAGTACTAGAGGAGCACAAAGAAGTCAGTGATGATATTTGAATATTATTACATAAGAATTGGTAATCTTCAGAAAGTTACGAGCAGCAGGTACTAAGATTCAGAAATAAAATGAAGCAAAGAATCAGAACATTGTGTTGAGATTGATATGATAGGAACAACAGAGACAAAGAAATGGAGACGTAGCAGGGCCTGCAGCAAGATCGATACTCATAGTTCCATGGCTCTCCAGCATCCAGCTCTCTAAATGCCCTGATTTCCTTTTGGTGAATTATAATTTTGTCAATTTGTGTAAGTCAGGGTCCAGTTCAGAGAGAAACCAGGTACCGTGGAAGGACTCTTTATACAAGGTTAATTGATTTACCTGCCTGTTTACCTTCTTAATGCCTTTCTCTCCATATTTCCAAACTCTCCATTTCTCTTGGTGACTGTCCATCAACATTAAACATTCTTATGTCTATCTATCTTAAAAACAGTTCCTCTCCTGATGTGCCCTAATTCCTTCACAATCAAAGTTTTTCATTTACTGCCAGGAAAAAAAGCAGTCCCTCAAATGTTTTAATGAAGGAATGAGAGAGTGACAAACGGATGGATGCAAATCTACACTCTGTCTCCAGTTCTCTACCTCTCACTAACCGAACCGTGGCACTGTGTCACTTTCCTAGCTCTGCTGAAACTGCTCTTGCCCGAGTGTCAGTCACCTGTGTCACAAAACCCTAGGGATACATTTCAGTTCTCAGTCTGACTTCTATTCATTTGAAATTTAAAATTCCTTCTTCAACACAATTTGTTCTTAGCGTTCATAATATCTATTATTAATTTGATTCTTATGTGGTTTAAAACAGCAGCAGCAAAAATAAGTTTATAAAGTATTTGGGCTACAATTATCTTGTGTTTTTGTTTTTTTTATATTGAATGCACTTACACTGAATGTACTATAGTACATTCCTTAATAATATTGTTTCATTCAGTGTCATTTCATTATAAAAAATAAGATGCCTTTGGTAAAACTGGTTTCATTATATGTCACTTTGCTTAAAGTTACAGAACCTATCGACCATGTTAAGTAAGGACTCACTGTACTTACTAGCAGCGTGAATTATGTATGTCCTAAATTTTATTTTTAAAGATTTTATTTATTTATTTTTAGAGAGAGGGGAAAGGAGGGAGAAAGAGAGGGAGAGAAACATCAGAGTGTGGTTGCCCCTTGTGTGCCTCCTACTGGGGACCTGGCCTGCAACCCAGGCACATGCCCTGACGGGAATCAAACTGGTGATGCTTTGAATTTCAGGCCGGTGCTCAATGCACTGAGCCACACCAGCCAAGGCTGTATGTCTTAAACTCTTGAAAGTTATTTTCTTAAGAACCAATTTAGCCATTTTGTATTTGATACATTACAATATTTTAAAACAATTTCCATGGTTCTGTAAGAAGGCTGAGTAGAAAAATGGTTTCAATATTATTCAGTCATATCAACCTGGAATGGGAGGGCAGGAAAGTGAACCCGTGAAATATGAAGCACTTGTGTTTACTCATTTCCCTTCTGCTTTTCTATTTCTGAAAGATTCCTTATTTTCTGCTGTGAAAAACTTCTCAGAGGCTGCTTCTGATTTCCATAGAAGACTTACAGAAGTTGATGTTAATAAGTAAGTTTCAAATGTGAAGCCCTACTGTTTTAAAAAGCAATCTGGTTATAGTCCATAAGCACTGAACCCTAAATCACTGCTACGCAAATTATGGTCTGCAAACTGGGAACATCACCCTTATCCTTACTTAATATTATTTTAAAATATGGATCCATGGTAGGTAAGAGTTATAATTATCTGTTTCTTGTCCTCAAAGTCCCATTGCAGTGAGAATCATGAATGACCAATTGATGCTCCTGGAAAGAGCATTCATCGATCCCCTTGGCCTACCAGGAAGGAAGTTCTACAGGTAAGGGAGCAACAGGTATTCCACTAAAGGGCACCACAAACCTATGACCAAAACTAGCATACTCCAAGTGGCTTTAAACATCTGCCATCAGATGAGTGGAAGGTAAATATGTATACTGAGAGGAACACGAATAAGTTTATGCATAACAGTATAATATGTATGTTAAGAAAAATTAACTTCATATTGTTTATTGCTTTG
>PVJI01024406.1:0-21992 GCA_004026765.1 Micronycteris hirsuta
CATCCAAGAATACTCTATCCAGCAAAGTTTTCATTTAGAATGGAAGGGCAGATACAGTGCTTCTCAGATAAGGTCAAGTTCAAGAAGTTCATCACCACCCAGCCTTTATTGTATGAAATGTTAAAGGGAGTTATGTAAGGTATGGAGGAACATCAACAGGGGAGTGGTTGGGGGAGAGGGTGGGAATGGGGCACAGAACGGGTAGCATAAATGGTAGGTAGACAACAGATAGGAGGAGGTTAAGAATAGTATAGGAGGTGCAGAAGCAGAAGGACTTATGTGTATGACCTATGGACAAAACTAAAGGGTGGGGAAAGGGGGGGTAAGGGGGTGGGGGGCAAGAAGGGGTGGAAAGTAGGACAACTGTAACAGCATAATCAATAAAATATAGTTAAAAAAAAAAGAAAATTACTTGCATTTAGGAAAATCTCCAACTATTTTCACTGTCCTCTCCAAACAGGAAAAATTCTGTAAAATTGTTATATGTGTTTGTGTAAGTACATGTATACATGTATATATATACTCATGTGCTGTGTGAGACATTTTGTTTAATGTCACATAGTGTGTGGTGCTGTGTTTTCTGTGTGTGAAGTACTGTGTTTACTAATGTGTGTGTGATTATATCTCTGAATCTTAAGATGACTACCCATTTAACAGTATTGACAGTATAACATTGTGACCTAGAATAAATCTCAGGAAGTCCTGAAATTTTACCTCCCCAAACAATTTCTCAAACATGACAGTACTAGTTTATGCTGAGTAAATTCAATTGACTATTATAAAAACAGTAATCTCGACATTTATAAATCAACTAATACTTTTGTAGTCAAGCAAATTATCTGACTTGCAGATTGCTTCTTGCAATCAGTACTGATCTTTTGTACCATGTTTTCTCCCAAGAAAGAGAGGAGTGGACTGTAGTTTAGACTTTTAAATTATTTATTCCTTAAATAGGTTATGCTATAGAGTATAGATCACTATTTAAGAGCATGGTTTCTGAGTAAATTCTGGATCTGTTACTTGCTAAACTGGATAAAGTAGGCAAGTTACTTAATGCCCCTGTGCCTCAGTCTACTCATTTTGTAAAATGTGTATGTTAATAATAGTACCTATCTCAGGATTTTATGTATTTGTCTATACATTTTTTAAAAGACTTTATTTTTTAGAGAGAGAGGAAAAAGGAGGGAGAAAGAGAGGGAGAGAAACATCAATGTGTGGTTGCCTCTTGGGTGCCCCCTACTGGGGACATGGCCCACAACCCAGGCATGTGCCCTAACTGGAAACCGAACCAGTGACCCTTCAGTTTGCATGGCAGCACTCAGTCCACTGAGCCACACCAGCCAGGGTTATCTGTACATTTTTATGTCTACATTTCTATATCACTCTTTCCCCATCTCTTTCTCTCTGGAATGTATAATAGAAACGTATACACATGCACACCCCTACCTACCTACATGTATATACATATATAGAATGAGTTAGTATATATCCGTAGTTCTTAACTGGGAGTAATTTTGTGCTCCCCTCCTATTGTGGGGACATTAGGCAGTATCTGGCCACATTTTTGGTTGTTTACAATTAGAAGTTTCTACCTCTATCTGTTGTACAGAAGCCGAGATGCTGCTAAATATCCTACCATGCAGAAGACAGCCCCCTAAAACAAAGATTGATCTGACTCAAAATATGTCAGTCGTGCTGAGATGACTGTCTCTGGATTAACTGTTATCAATCTGAATGTGTGTGTGTATAAATTAACTGTTATCAATCTGAATGTGTGTGTGTATGTGTGTTTAGACAGAGAAATAGACAAGCGTAGATATACTAAATCAGTTAGTAAATATAAAACACCGAACCAGTGCCTGGCACACAACTACTAATATGTATGTGTTATAATGATTATTTTTCTAGAACACAGGTCAGGTTTTCCCAGGCTTAAAACCTAATAATGTTGGATGTTAATTGGCGCATGTTTTGAAAATAGTAGACACTGACTCAGCAGATGAAATGTTTTAGAAATCACTCTTGTCTGTTGTAATTATTTTGAGTCTAGAGCCTTATTTTCAGAGGAAAGTACTTGAAACCTGCCTCTGTGTGTCAATTTGAATTTCATTTTTTATGCTTATGTCTTTTTATGGTACCCTTTATGTATGTGCATCATGCAAACATTAATGAAGGACTCAGACCCATGCATGTGGATGCTAGTTAACCTTCTCTAGAAAGGATGAAATGTTCGTGGGAGGGGCATCTTTGCTGAGATGCAGCTGCCAGTGTTTGGTTATTATTTCTGGATACTTTGTGTTAACAGATTTCCAGACCCACCCCTAAACCTTTTGGGGTCCTAGGACAGGAGGACAAGTGGAAATCCACACATGCTAAGTGTAACTAAATATTAAAAGTGACAAATCAAGGTTGTTCCCCACCTTTTCTGCTCTAGAAATATTTCCATGAATATGGTTAAAATAAAAATAACTACTCTTATTAAGGTTAGCTGGGTAATAAGAGCTGTCTGACTTAAATTAGTTTTAATGCTTATAATCTGATATGAAAATCTGAATCATTTTAAAATACAGTGGTATCACTTAAAATTGCTTTTGTGTTTTATAGTCATTCACTCATTCATGTAACAAATTAGATTTATTATGTAGAAGGTACTGCGATGGGTAGATAGCTTGTTAAGGGTGAAACATATTTTTGTATTAAGTTTTAGATATACATACATATAGAGTTTTATATTAATTTTTCTTTTTCCCTTATATAATTAAAACAAATGAACATAGATGTTTTAATTTTACTTAAGATTAATCTAAATTTGCTTTATTTTCAATAAGAGTGTGACGTAACCTTATAAATATCTAACATCTTTTTTAAAAAAATACCATTTTTATAGGATGGGTTAACTCTGACTCTATAAACAGTATCTCCATCTTCTGTTTGGAAGCCTTAATGATACAATAATACCCAGTATTGCCCATAATCTGTTGACCTCCAGAAATAAAAATGATTTGAATGTCCTTTTGTCTTCAGACTCTCCTAAGTCCAGTGTTTTACATGACTTACTGAGCCCCCCGCCAGCATGGTGAATGATCTGAGCCAGCAGACACCCACTGCCAAGTCATCACCCCTCATAGTGCTGGGTGGTGACTCCAAGCTGAAAGATGGCACGCCCCACAACAAATGAAAGGGAGCTGACACTCGGAAGAACATTAGTGAAATCAATATTTTTCAACCAGAGTCAGAGACTCCATTAACGGTGTGTCAATATGACCGATTGTTTTCCTCAGCACTGACATCACGGTTGTATTTTTCTCTTTGTCTTTAGGAGAGAATAGTTTTGTTTACCGTAATTGTTAAATCATAGCCATTTGCCAGAAGAAGGTCTTCTTGGAAGTTTTGAATTGCCATCGTTCCTGGTTTCAGCTGGTTTTATTTGATATCTAAACTCCTGATTGTGACTTCCCTTAGTTTAAAGGTTAAGATCAGTAAACTGGACTAAACATTCAGTCAGTTGATGTGAATTCTAGAAATTCCTGGTGGTATTCACTGCTCAGGGAATAAGATGAAATGAAAGCAGGCAGAACTTTAAGTAATCAACGTACGTAAATAAATACTTATATAATTATTTTGTTTATTTCTACTTCTTCAACTAGGCTGTAAGTTCTCTAAGTGCAGAATGTATATATTTTGCTTGTCCTTTGTATTCCCATCACCTAGGAGAGTGTCATATCTGGCAAATAGAAGACTCTGGGTAAATATTTTTTAATGCATTTTGTTACTTTGCATGAATTTTTATTCAATTTTCTGGTATTGGGAAACTGCCAGCCTTCTTGGTACCAAATCTGCCGTGATCAGGAAACTGCCCGTGCTGTTGCTGGTTCGGGAACCAAGCCCTGCCTGCTGTAATACCCACCAGCCGTGGACGCCCCTCATCACACCCTTGGGCGCCCATGAAACAGGGAATAGACGCTGCACTCTCTGGTAGCACAGAGAAGGAAGATACCGTGATGACCAGGCCTGACAGCAGAAGCAGCCACAACCTCAGCCTCATCCCCTGTCTAAATCCCCACGAGTGCGTTTGTGTGTCTGTGACCCTAAATCACACTCCAAACCTTGACTGCAAAGGAGTGTGGAAAATACAATGTTTACTATTCCAGCCTCCACTGGAAAGAAAGCTCATTAGAAAGAAGTTGGAATGGATGGTAAGCACCAATCTACTGCATCTGTTCTACCTTCTCTAAAGTTTACATCCCGTTAGTAATCTCTGGAAGAAAGTATCGTACGTGAAAATTTTTTGATGCCAGAGATAACTGATATGTATATGGTAGTGGTTAAGTGCATGGACTACAGAGGCTTCATGCTTTATGAAGACAAATTCTCTTTTTCCTCTTTGGACTCCAATTTCCAAATCTACATGGGCATAATTTTACATTAAAATGAGGAATAAATGAGATAAAGACTGATATGCTTAGCACAGTGTCTAATAGTAACTGAACAATAAATGTTACCTATTGTAATTCTAACCCTTATTCATCAAATTTTGTTTCCTAATAGGAAATGGAGATCCTTTTTTTTCTTTTTTTAAAGATTTTATTTATTTACTTTTAGAGAAAGGGATAGGGAAGGGGAAAGACAGGGAGAGAAACATCAATGTGTGGTTGCCTCTCCTGCGCCTCTTACTGGGGATGGGGACCTGGCCCAAGACTGAGGCATGTGCCCTGACTGGGAATTGAACCAGCGACCCTTTGTGGGGGTCCACTCAGTCCACTGAGCCACACCAGCCAGGGCTGGAGATTCTTTAATTAAAAAGTAAAACTTGAATTTTCCATCACAATAGATTTTCATGTAAGAGTGTAGCAAATCTCATTGTTCAATTCTTTGTGTATCCTCATGCAGCAGTTGAGGGTTTATTATGCACAGGGATCTGAGGTGGGTTGATATGCTAGTTTCATTTGATTGATATAAATCTTAATGTATGCTCATTGTGGAGAATTTGACAAAAAGGCAGTGTATAGAGAATAACATTAAATTACCTGCGATCGTATTATACAGAGATAATTAACTGTTGGTAACAAAGTGGTAGTATTTTTTAACTTTTTTTCCTGCACATTTATGCTTTTAAAAATGATAAATACATATTTAATTTGGCATCCTGGGTATTCACGCAAGATTATTTTAGGAGCTTGGAAAAATTTTTAATGGGTTGCTAATATCTTCTTGTATGGAATATAAACATTTCTATTTCTCATTTTTTGGTATTGCAGTAATACTGTGCTTTTGAACATAAATTCTAGTGCTCACCAAACACTCCCTCCATGTGCCCCTTAAATTTCCTAGCTTCCCTTTTTAGTTGAGCTAGGATCATGAGAGTAGTTTTAGACAATCGTCTGTGAACACAATCCACTAATGGTCGCTACCAGGCCAAGATAGTTAGGAGCCAATGTGTCCCCTTTATCTCTTTCTTCCCCTGCTGAAATGAACTTGGAGGTGGTGTATTTCAGATGGCATAGCTGGAGGAGAACTGCTCAATCTACTTTCGACTTTACTTAAGTGAGAAATAAACATTTGTTGAGTTAAACCATTGAGACTTACAAATCTGCCTATTGTAGCTTATGTTAATCATTCTGATAATTTATCTTGTTTACCAGTGGTATTGATTTCTTATTGTACTTTTCTTTTTCCTATTCTAATGACCATGCTATTATGTACCAATTCTCATTAGTGCACTTAACACTTGGTTCTTTCTACCATGTAAATTGGAATATAGCATTAAAAAGTGAAAAACTAAAGAAAATTTACTACCATATAATCGATTTTTGTCCATTTTCTCTTTTTTATTGACATCAAAGCAGTCAATACTTTTGACAACAGAATTTTCACTGAGTGGAAGAAAATAAATGGAACTTTATGGTATTTGTTATAGAGGCAATGAAGGTAATTAGAGAAAGCCAAATACAACCTATTTCTGTCTGGTCCCTCGTTGTGAGGGTCAAAGGGGGAACGTGCAGCTTGCATTCAGAAATCCCTTTCAGTAGCACATTGATGGTTAAAGAGAAAGATTGTTCATCGAGGGCCTCAAAGGACAAGAGCGAATTCATTAACACTCTAGAAAACTGTCTACTGCAGGGAAAAAAAAGAGGTAAATGGATTTTAGAAGGTCACAGGAGCTAATTGTCTGTATTTATGCTCTTCATCAAAATTATTTTTAATGAGCTCCGTGATAGCTGTGCATCGTGACAGTGGAGATGAAATGACCAGCCTGGGGTCTTAGGGTCATAATGAGCAGGCACTGCTTTGCTTTTGCCGAACCAGAGAGGGAGCCCCCCCTGAGATGGATCCATGTGGGACCACAATAAGTCAGAGCATTCCCTGAGAGCTTGCATTTCACATCAGAGGTCATAGGAACTGCAATAACGATGAATTGGGTTCAGGGGTATAAAATAGAATATTATGAGAAAGACTAGAATTACTGAAGGACATTTGGCAAAGACTCCAGGATCAACTGTTCAGATTTGTGTTAGTGTTTGAGGACATGTTCTGTCAAAATTCATTTTTCAAGAGGATTTGGCAGTTAGCCTCAAGCTAATTTGTAACTTGACTGATTTGCAGGTTTGCAAGGGTTCAACTATTTAAAAGCAAAATACAGTAAAACAATGGAGAATACCTAGAAACGGCAGAAAATGTGGACTCGTTTAGGAATCCTGAGGGGGATCTTTATAAAGGGAAACTTACCTTTCTTGAATGGTTTCTTTGAAAAAGGTGTATCTCAGTTAACAGACTATGTTACTCAGACTTTGAGTTCCTAGAGATTGTTACAGAATTTACTAAACTGTGATAGTTCTCAGCTGGGGGCTCTTTTGCCCCCCAACCTGGACGTCTGCAGACATTTTTGGTTGTCATGTCTAGGGGAACACTACTGGCATCTAGTGGTGTGAGGCTGGGCTTGCTTCTAAACACCCAAATGTCCTACATTGCCCAGGATAGTCCTTACAGCAAAGAACCATGCCGCCAACAGTGTTGTTCCTGCCCAAGCTGAGAAACTTTGAGTTAAATTAAACCACAGGAATTGCATGGGGTAAAATAGGGAAGTGAAAGCTAACCACGCTTGTGAAGCCCGTACCCCACACAGTGCCTGTGATGGGATTATACAGGGGGCCTGCCTCACTGAGATCATAGAATCAGTAACCCCTCTCGTCCTCGCTTGGAACCCTTGGCCAAGAGCACGTTTTTAGACCTAAGCTTCAGTTACCAAAAAAGTGGGCAGAATAATAATAGTACTTGCCTTGTAGGTTTTTGTGAAAAATGAGAAAACATCATAATGCTCGGCACAGTGGGTGACAGTCTTTAAATGCCCAATAATGGTAGCTAGTGTTGGCATAGAAATAAACTTGAAAAGATACACCCTAGAATGTTTGCATGGAAAGCTGTCTGGTTTTCACTGTGCCATGGGGTTTTAACTTTCCGTTTCTTAGATTGTATTTAAAAATTTTCTACCATAACCTGCATTTTTATAACAAGAAAATAATAAATCTGCTTTAAATCAATTGAAAAGAACACTTCAGGTACTGTATCATAAATTCTAAATATTCTCTTCTGTTTTCCAGAGTCAAGTCTAGGTGTTATCTAGATCGCAAAATAATCAGACATTTTCAGCTACTACCCAGTTCACAAGTGTGTGGAAAGCGGCATCACTGGAATGAAATGAAAATGTGAAGCAGAATGGTGGTCAGTGTTCTGAGATAGCAAAAGCAATGATGTGTTGATGGCAGGTTGGAGAGTGGATTACAGGATTTCATTTTGCTGGTTATTCATATTTGTGTTTTGCTTAGACTTTAAAATTATTTCTTCTTCTATGGGCATGTAGTGAAAACAGGGAAGTAGCTGAGAGGCATTCTTATTTGACATGGATTTTCCTAATGTCAAGTTATATGTGATTAAGGGAAACCCAGAAAGAGTCATGGAGTGGTTAGGAGTGCAGACTCTGCAGCCTGGTTTCCTTGCATCATATCGAGCTTTTTCATCTTGCAGAAGTAACTTAACTTCCTTGTGGCTTAGTTTCTGAACCTTTAAGAAGGAAATAATAATGTCCTCATAATATGAAGGTTAAAAGGAGAAAATATATGTGTGTGTTTGTACATATATACATACATGTATACACACTATATCTATATCTATCTATCTAATTTTCCCTTTTGCCTGGCTCATAATAGGGACTATGTAAGTGTTTTGCTATTATAATTGAAAGTTGGATATATTTTTTAAGTTTTATTTTTTAAGCTATTGCAAAGAAGAAAGACACTACGCTAACTTGGATAAAACAAGGTAATTTTGATAGACATTCTTTGCCATGTAAATAGGAAATATCAGACTGGACTGCTGTATATGAATTAATTCTGTATTAGTTCAGTTACATTGGATTGTGTCCTATGTCTTATTCATGGTGTTGGTGACATCAGAATATCACGTTATTTAGCAATAGCTATAAATGCATGACTGAAGCTTTTCCAAGTTGTCGTTCTTGGTGAGACGCTTTCCTCACCTCTCCTGCTCTTTCTCAAGGAGGGCATCCCATTTGTGTTGGAATCATGAGATAAAGTGGAGACAGCACACTTCCATGGCGTTCTTGGTGGGAGAGTGGAGGATTCAAAGTTCGCTTTCCCCTGGTGCAGTTTCTTGTTCCTTGCTTCCTACTTACGTGGTAAGACTTGGTGTCCGTGGGCCTTCAGCAAGGCCAGGGTGAAGGTCCGTTGGCAAGGAAGGGAATCCAGCTGCTCAGGGGTGGTTTCATCCTGGACCTGGAGGGAAGAAGGTGGGGGGTGAGGTGGGGTTGTCCTTGAGACAGTGATGAGAAAAGTAGTTCTCCGGGCATTTGGCTGACAGAAGTCAGAAAGTCCTAACAGTGGTTGATCACTGGTGACATTTGTGATGAGAAATGTTTAGGCTCCAAATGCCTCAGCAATGCTCAGCAATTGAGCCAAGCACTTGGTCAGGTCTTGAGTGTGTCCAAAAAGGATTCCTGAGAATTCTGACTGCATACCTGTCTGCTGTGAGGAAGTGGGACAGCCTTGTACCTGCATGTGAGTCATGGACAGGAGCTTTTATTTCTGTAACAGAGGTGGGTTTGGTGATGAACCCCGATAGGTTTAAGGATCTGGGTTTAATCAGTACTCCAGGCTCTGATGGGAAGTTGGAAAAAATCTTATTTTTAATTTTTTATTGTTGTAGTGAAAAAAAATTTTTATGAGAAATAATATATAAAACAATATTTACTCTAACAGTAAGAGCACAATACATAATTGTTGAATTGTTGAATGTATTCAAAGTATTTGAAGTGTCATTCTGTTGGTTGGTGGCTCTTGAATTCTACTGTAAGAGCCTTTGAGACCTCCTAAGGCGGAATGTGGAGGGAAGGGAAGGCATAGCTCTGCCTTGGTCCATTTTACACACTAGACTTCTCTAGAAGGTTCACCCTAAGAAAAGGTTTCTCTGGTAACCAGAGTTTGAAAGCTTCTCGGTCAGCAAATGACATCTTACCGTTGGATCGCCTAGATGACTGGACAGCTGTCATTGCAAAGCTACCCGTGTTGCTTCAGCTTTCTTCCCAAAGAAACACCTCCATCAAATTGTGTTTCAAAGTTATGCTTTTAAATTATATTTAAGGTCCATATTAGAACCGTTTTTTTTTTCCTGTGGAACATGGGTCCTTTTGGACATATTCCCCACAAAATGCCCTGCAGGAATTATATCTCTAAGATTAATCCTAAGAAAAACCTCATTTATATAGAGAGTGAGTACAATTCCTCTTCTCTGACAATGCAAATTCTGTAATTATTTCCAACTTTTCCTTAGATGCCCTGAAAACCTGAGCTATGTTTATGCACAATCACATAAATGATATTGACTTTTTAAAAGGATTAGAGTATTTGCTTCCTCTTTGTTCTTTACCTATTTCCCCTATTTTTATTACTTTCCATTTTATTATCTATATATGCCTCTTTGCAAGTTGCTTCAAATGCTTTTTGGAATGAGGCAGGATATAAATTCAATAAATAAAATATATCTACTTACAAACAAAACGTTTTTGGGACAGAGCCTAAACATCACTTATATAAAAAGATCTGGTTCCCCACCATCTTCAGAAATACTGGTTCCTCACTTCCCTATATTGTGTTTCAGTCTTTGACGGTTACAGAGTTTTAGTGAGCAGAGTAGCATAGCAGAAGGCTCATGTGTCTAGATTCTGTGTTTATAGCAGGTGGAGCCTTACTCTCCAAGTGTCACTTTATAGATTATAGTTATGACAGTACTTTCTTGGAATGGTGTATTTAGTGTGTTGAAAATTTGGCAAAGGGTCTTACTGGTTTGGACATAGATTACTAGAGCATTGAATTTTAGAATTTGGAGCGATGTAAGATCTAAGACGGAGGGAAAGGAAGGATGGCAGGAAATTGAGGGGCGAGTGCAGAGAGAGAAACTGCTAGTCATGTTCACCTAGTTTGGACGTCTTTTGGGCTTTGCCTCTTCCCTTACAAATGCAGTAGCTCAAAGACAGATCAAACACCGTAAGACAGCAGTCTCTCACTCTGAACCCAGTTCTCATCAACTCTTTAGAAATTATTAGCCACTTACTTTACTTTGGTTTTCCCCTCTGAGAAATTGCTTAAACTTATTTATACAGTTACCCGACATATTCATTAAACACTTCTCTATGAAACATGCACATAGTGGAATTTAATGAATATTGATTGCATCAATGGAAGTGAACTCTTCAGGAATCACTTATTCCACAAATGATCTGTTTCCAAGATTTCCAGAAACTATTTTTGTATTAAATAAAAAACAAAACAAAAAACTAGTTTGCTACTTCCTACAGAGGTTTTAAACAGCTTTTACATAACGAGCTTGAACATATTCTAATCTTGTTTATGGTAGAAATAAAAAGTCATCACCACATTTTTCTTTTTGAGTAGTTCATTGTTCTCCATCATGAATTCATAGGCGTTCTTTGTCTATTATGAATATAATAGACTTCGCCTTGAAAATAGTTTTTTCCTTCAGTACTGTTTCTCTTGAGTTTATGTATCTTTTGCCCTTCAAAAATGTAAGATATTTACATAGTCAAATATGTTTATTTTTTTCTACCATATATCTAGGTTTTATAAATACTTGTACATTTCTTCTAAAATTTGAAAATTGTATTTTCTAATTAAAGCTTAAATCCACTGGAATTATCCTATAGTTATTTTCTTCCAGTTGGATAACCGATTGTGTCAGCATAATTAACCTGTCCTGCCCTGTGAAATGAATTTCCATCTCTGTCTGCAGTCACATCTTTTCCCAGACTTCTTGTTCTATTCCACAGATCTCTCTTCCTGTGATTGGGCCAGTATAACATTGGAAAGCATGTAGTTAACAGAAATTTAAAAATAGTAAAGACTCCCTTCATTATTATTGGTTTTCACAATTTTCTTGGTTATTTCCAGATTTTTATTTTTCAATATATGTAACAACAAATCATTTAGTTCCAAAACTTCATTGGGATTCTAACTGGAGTTGCATTATATCTTCTGATTCACAAGCATGAAATGCATTTTCATTTATTTAAATTTTCTTTTATATGATATCATTGTTTTTCATGTAGAATTTGTAGCTTTTCTAAATGTTTTTAGTTTTTTGTAAATGCGTATTTCAAAAAATTTCCCTTTACATTTGGTTTTTATTAGTATAAAGAAAAGCCATTGGTCTTTTTAAAAAAATATTCAATTATTTATTTCTAGAGAGAGGGGAAGGGAAGGAGAAAGAGAGGGAGAGAAATATTAATGTGTGGTTGCCTCTCTTGTGTTCCCTACTGGATACCTGGCCTGCAACCCAGGCATGCCCTGACTGGGAATTGAACCAGTGACCCTTTGGTTCACAGCCCGCGCTCAATTCAAGGAGCTACATCAGTCAGGGCTGCTATTGGTCTTCTAGTAGTACTTTATTTTTTTGTTTGATAGCATTTATTAGTTGACCTTTTTTGGTGTGTTTCTCCTTGAATGTTAGCACAAGGTATGTCATTTTAAATGGTTTACTATATATTTATCCCCAGTATTTCAGTATGTTAAGTGAATGAATGAATGAATATCCTCTTTAAAAAAAAAAGTTTAAGAGGAAACCAAAAATGTATTCTATTCTCCCCTCCTTTTAATGTGTCTAACATATACTAAACTTTTTTTTAAAGATTTTATTTATTTATTTTTATAGAGAGGGGAAAGGAAGGAGAAAAAGAGGGAAACATCAGTATGTGGTTGCCACTTGTGTGCCCCCTACTGGGGATCTGGCCCGAAACCCAGGCATGTGCCCTGACTGGTTTTGAACTGGCGACCCTTTGGTTTGCAGGCCGGCAGTCAATCCACTGAGACACATCAGCCAGGGCTAAAGTAATATTGATATACTACTGTTAATCCATCAGATTAGTAAAAAGGGGATGATACCCCATTCTGGTGAGAGTTTAAGAAAAGAACACACTCATTTACCGGAGAGACTGTGAATTAGAACTGTAGCCTTTTGGAAAAACTATCTGGAAAATACCTAAAAACTAATATGACATAATATTACTTTATGTTGGAGTAATCTTATAATCTTTTTCATGAATTTTGTGTCATAAGAATTGGGTTTTATACTGTCAATGAGCGAGACAGTCATAATCAGAACATTGAGCTCTTGAGTAATTATTGCTACCCTTGATTAGTTTATAAAATGACACTACATTGTCTAGACTTGATCTATCTGAAGTAACATTGTAATAATATTCTCATTACCAGGTATTTATTTATTTACTTATATATTTATTTATAGACGGGGGTAGAAAGGGAGAAAAAGAGAGAAACATCAGTGTGTGGTTGCCTTTTGCGTGCCCCCTACTGCAGACCTGGCCTGCAACCCAGGCATGTGCCCTGACTGGGAACGGAACTGGCAACCCTTTGGTTTGCAGGCTGGCACTCAATCTACTGAGCCACATCAACCACGGCACCAGGTCATTACTTTAATAGTGTAATAAACACTAGAATTTTGTATAATAATAAAGAGTAAGGAGTATGAGTGATGTTAGTATTAAAGAATGTCATCCTTTAAGAAATTTATACTAGGCCTGTATAGTGTGGCTCAGTGGGTTGAGCATCGGCCTGCAAACCAAAGGGTCACTCGTTTGATTTCCAGTCAGGGCACATGTCTGGGTTGTGGGCCAGGTCCCCAGTAGGGGGCATGCAAGAGGCAACCACACATTAATGTTTCTCTCCCTCTCCTTCTCCCTCCCTTCCCCTCTCTCTAAAAATAAATAAATAAATAAATAATCTTAAAAAAAAAACAAAAACATTCTCATCTTTAAGGCCCTGGCCAGGTAGCTCAGTTGGTTAGAGCATCTTCCCAATACACCAAGATTGCACTTTGATCCTTGCTTGGTCAGGGCACATACAGGAAGCAACAATGAAGGCACAAATTAGTGGAAACAACAAATTGAAATTTCTCTCTCTACCATCAATAAATAAAATATTTTTAAAAAAGAAAGAAATTTATACTAGAAATTATATGCTCTTCCAAACTGGACAAATCCAAGGGTTAATGAGATACTTGTTTTTAACAAAGCAATCACTTATGTTTACGTTATAACTTTCAAGTTGTGAAGTTTACTACACACACACAAAAGGTTTCTTGTATGTTCATGGTTACTGGTAATGATGTTTTACACTAGGAAAGAAAAGAAACTGCTCTGTTTTTCATATTTTGACTAGAACAATTTAAAGATAGCATGCATTTCTTATTTTCCATTATTCTTTTTTTTAATTGTATAGTTGTTTTTTTTTTTCTTAAAATGTATATTTTTTCCCCTTGTAACATACTAGATTTGGTTGGGGAGGAAGACATTTCCCTCTAAGTTTCTAGGTTATTTCAGCTGGTCTAGTAATTAAATTGACATGAAACAGATTAATGAGAGAAAATAACCACATTCAGTTATAGTCATACACATGGAACCCCGCAGACACGAGGGAGTCAGGGGCCGCATGCACCTGAGAGGCTCAGAGACAAAAAGGTGAAGCAGGGCAGGACATTGGGGAGAGTGGATGCTCGGTGATTAGCAGTTTGCCCTGCCCAGAGCGGGGTCATAAAAAGTTATTTCTGGTGGTAACTCATCATGGGCAAGGCCCCAGTTTAAATTCTTTAAGGAAGAGATAAAAGTTTCTTTTGAGGCTGCAGGGTCTCCGATTGCCTTCAGCTCAAAATACTCCACATGTCACACTGGCATGTACTGGAGAGACCCGTTCTGAATCCCTTCAATTTCTGTACGTATACTTGAGTCCTAGTGGTTTTATTTCTTACGGAGAGATTCCATCTTTTAGAAAAATTTTGAAAATCTTCATTTTATTTGGATAAAAGGGGTAGAAAAAAGCTACACATTAATATTGAGTTTGGCCCTGGCTCGTGTAGCTCAGTGGATTGAGCGCGGGCTGGGAACCAGAGGGTCCCGGTTCGATTCCCCGTCAGGGCACATGCCAGGATTGCAGGCTGGGTCCCCAGTGAGGGCCATGTGAGAGGCAACCATACATTGCTGTTTCTCTCCCTCTTTGTCTCCCTCCCTTCCCCTCTCTCTAAAATAAATAAATTTAAAAAAATCTTAAAAAACAAAATATTGAGTTTGAATCCAAACATTATCTTTCTCCATATTAATGTGTAGCTTTTTTCTACACTTTTTATCCCAATAAAAGGAAGATTTTTACTAGAAAATAATAGAGTCTGTCCTCTAGGAATAGAATCACTAAGACTCAAGTGTATGTATACAAAGGTAATTTTATATTATTTGCATAATGGCAAGAACTAGAAAAATCCGTAGACTATCAGTAGAGAAATGGTTGGATAAATCCATGTCATGCATTCACACTATGGAATTTATACAGGTAATAAAAATAATGAGATCTTTATCTATTAATCTGGAGGAATTTCAGGAATATTTTTAGTGAAATAAGTTGCTGAGAAATGTACATACTGTAATACAAATTTTATAAGACAAACAATAACAGGTATATATTTGTTGTATATCTTATAGGCAAGGGACAACATTCAAAACATGTCCACTGGGATACTAACTCTGGCTTCTGGCTGGAGTGTTGGGAATGGTTAATGAGAAGTGGAAGGAATTGAGTTTTAAAAAAAAGGAAACAAGAATAAAAATATATTACTTTGAAAAGAAATGATTGTTAAAAGAGTATAACATTTTTGTAAAATATTTTTGTGAAAGCTTTTAACAACAAAGTTTGGAAACAGTATAAATGATTAGCTTAGTGAAAATACTTGCAGCTGTTAAAAATAGTTATATACACGTGTTTAGAATGTGCATTGAATGAAAAGAAATGAAAATTCAGGTTGCAAAAGTGTATGCATCTGATAACCCTGGCTGCTTTGTTCTAATATGATTATGTGATGATGGGTAGTTATTTGTTTTGTTTTTTAACTCATAGAAACTTATTTCTAGAAGTATGAATTACTAATGCACTTACAGTCTATACTACCTACATTATACTCTTCCTGATATAGCCATAATTTCATGAGCTTTGGTCATGTCTTTAATTAGATAGTAGGCTGAATGAGAGATAAGGATCGCTTCTTAAAATACTGTGTCACTCTCAGAACTCAGAATAATTCTGATTCATAATACCAAGGCATCACCGTTGAACACAACCCACATGAGAGAAGCGGCTCAGCATTAAACAGGTGAGAGCATGAGCCTTTAAAAAGAGCAAGCTGGGGTCAAAGTATTTTCGTTCACCACATGGCTGCAGTGCTGGTGCCACAGTGCTTGCTGGGACTTAAGGTATAGTTTGTAGGAAAAGGACAGGTGAGACAGGGTGGGACTCGGGGGAAAGAGGACTGGTCGGTCTGCTAAGTTGGCAAATTAGTTCCTGGTTTACAGAACAAAATTTGGGATTGAATGGGATATGAATTCAAACTGGAACCTCTACTCCAGGATATCCTGTCTGGTGGATGGACCATGCAAGTGAGAATCTCATGACTTAGCAACGTTAAAAAGTCAGGCAGGTGGCCTCAGAACTTGTTGGTTCTGAGTAGTCTCTAAATTTGTGTAAGCCTGGTGACTGCCTGGGTGGGTACTGAAAATGGCAGCTCTCCCCATGCTCATGTGTTACTGTCACTGCCTGAGCCGGTCCCCTGCCGCTGGCATTGGGGTCCGTCAGTTCGGTGCCTTCCCGCTGTGGTGAAGGAGGCTTTCCATTACATTTTCATTTAAGGGGTTCACACTTTGTGTTAGGGAGGATAGTTTTTTCTTAGTTAATAGAGTACTCCACTTTTATCAGAAAACAACCTCTTTTTCCACATTAGGTGGGGATAGGTTTTGGAGCATGTAAACGTATTAACCAAAAAGAATATGATGTATTTCATAGTTCTTCAAAAAGTCCACTGAAATGGAAATACATCTTCAAGGGGCTATTCTTTAAGAGGAGTTATTACCCATTGTGGAGGGACCCTGCTTTGCATTTCTCTGTGTAAAGTGATCTGTTTTTGCCACTGTGGGAAACAGCAGGCCACACCTCAAGTGATGAAGCGATTCTGTGGAGAAGCCTGTTTACACCAGATTCCGGATGCAGTGCCCATCAGATACTGTTCCAAGAATGTACTCATATTTTAAATAAATGATAAAATCAATTTCTGGATAAAGTATACATTACCAAATAGAAACTTTGTATTATTGGTATATTTATCAATCCATATTAGCTAAGGTTGAACCTGACAAGAATATTGATCCATTCTCAAAAATAGATAAAACACATTTTGAGGTCAGTTGTTTTTCTTCTTTGTGCTAAGCCAGTGCTTAAAATCTAATGATGGGGCTGTGTGGGGGAAGAAAAGTTTTCCTCCACCTCCTAGGGCTCCTGGCTGGGTCTGAAAAGTAAATTAACAAAGGCAGTTCAGTGTACGTTTGACGTGGTGTGTGCGCCTTCATGAGGAAATGTTGACTTGAAGAGACTGTTCAGCCCGAGTGTTTTTATGCTAATTTTGGTGGAGAGTGGACAGCTGTGGAGAAGTATAGCAGGTTGAGGAGTATGAGGTAAGGGTAGCAAACTGGGGGACACTTACCAAGACCCGTTCTTTCCGATTCCTCTCAGTTTCCCTTTACCTTTGGAGGTAAGGATGCTTCTTCCCTCCCATACCGGGAGGACACAGCGCTTGTCTCCCATGAGGGTTTTGTGATGTGTTTCCAGAGAGGAGGTCAGGGAGGGAGAATGGTCAGAGCGACCCTTCCTCCTGTCGTTTCCTCAAACTCCTTCAGCTTAAAATATTCAACATGCCGTGGTATCATATGCTGATGTAGTATACTCTGAACCCCATCAATAGGCTGAGTAGTGAAGGAATCTAAATTTCTACTTTCTCTGTTCCCACTGTGTTAATTTTACCAAAACTGTGGAAATAAGCAAGATATTTTCATAGCTGTGATACTTATTTTTAAAAATTGTGTATTAGACTGAAGTAATTTAGTTCTTTGTTAAAGAGGAGCTCAAGTGGAGGGTTTCCCGTGTACAAGGCAAATAAGCAAAGCCCTATTTATGTGCTAAGCCCGAGCCCAGATTTGAAGTTCTCTCCCCTTATGAAGTGGCAAGGGTAGTGAGGTCTAGATGCAGACTTCAGGGCTCCCAAGCTCCTGGCTTTGACAGTCAGCTCTAGTGCTGTGCCCAAAGGACCCTGAAGATTTCTGCCTAGCCCTAGTCCTTGCCGTCACCCACCAAAACATGTTTTCTGGGTCTGCTTTTCTACCTTCCTAATGGGTGGGTATCTTCTGGAAGAGTCTCAGCTGCACTTAGCCTTGATTTATAAAGGAACTCAAATGCCTTAAAATGGGAATCAGAATACATTCTACTTACCACTAGAGTTGGGCCTTTCTCTTGATGTTTCCTGTGGTCAGATTTTTTTTTTTAATTTACTTACTTTATCAGATTTCCTAATATACTTTCCCTTGGGTCTCTTTATTCTCTTCTGCAAAGGACTTCCTAGGCAAGGTTAACTTCATCCTGCTGGAAAGACATGGTTCCCTCGAGGAGACTAAAAGAGCAATTCACTGCTCTGGGCTCAGCAGGCTACGTTTTCCTCCTAATGTTCTTTCTCCTAGTCCTGGCTTGCTAATGCAGAATGTTATGGTATCTTCCAAAGTCATCCTTTGTAAATATTATATTAATAATAAAAGTTAGCATTTATTGGGTGCTTATTTTATAACATATATTATCTCATTTCATTCTTATCATAATGTTATTAATTAAGGAGCATTAGCTTTCTCCATTCTGCCCTGTCAGTGACTCCTCATCTTCGTGTGTCCTGGCTTTGAACAGTTTGTTGCTATTGTCTCCCATCACGTTCTCTTGTATGTATGTACATATGTACATATACATTCTATATGCATATACATTGAAAAATGTATTCTACTGTAGCTTTAGAGGAGTTTTAGGAATATTTTGGCATTTCAAGAGATACGTGAAAAGTGAAAGAATTGTTTATAAAAAATCCCACATTTTACTAATTTGTCATATTGATTGCCGTGCTGTGAAGTAATTCTGGCTATAGAATGAAAGCGAAGTAATTATTTTTAGATTTTTTTTCTAATTAACATTTGAAACCATTTAAAGTTACTATCAGGAGCCCTTCGTTTTATGCATATAAATGCAATAAGACAGCTGGTTATCTTACGTACTTTGGGAAGGATTATGTTTTAGCACATTTTCAAATTCAGCTAAGATAATGGTCCTATCAGAAAATATAATTTCTCACACACTGGCTTTTAGAATATAATTTAATTTTCTTGGCAACTTTTGCTTATATTTGGAATTTACTTTTTACTATTCTAACAGAGTAAAACACTGACCTATGTAATTTTCGTGTAATTAAGATTTTCTCTTTATGTCTGTATGTACCTCATCAATTCAGCAAAAGCAAAACTAGAAGTCCCTGCACAGCAGATTGCTGGGGAGGAAGTAATTTGCTGATCTGTTCGCACTGTAAGACCCCAGTGTCTGGCAAATTGTGTTGGTAATTGCTCCAAGATGCGTTCTGTTTACAAAGACTAGTGTTGCAGCTGTTGTTAATTAGCTGCTACAAATGAAAAACTGCCAGTGTTTGCTGGCTAGATCCACTTAAATTTATTTCATTCCACATAAATAATCTAAACAGTATCAATGTAGAACAGGAAACTGCTTATTATCAATCAAATTCTGAAAGGTCGTGGTAAATATCTGAATATCTCCTTTTGATATTTATGGGAAGGAGAAAAACCTGGTTTCCTACAGTACAGATGATTACATTCTGTCTTGTATAGTTTTCTAATTTTTTCTTAGATGTAAATTTCTGTCCTGAGCAGGTGACTCATTTGCAAGGAAAATGTGTTTTGCAGTCCTTGCTGTCTGGCACTGTGCATAGAAAATATTTACTGACATGAGGATATTTGTAGTATTTCTATTTATCAAAGTTTTAGAAATTGTTTTGAAAAAATCAAACGGCTGGAAATGAAGGAGTCAGAAGTGTAATAATTTATCATAAAGTTTGATGAAGCTTTATTTGTCCAATGGGTTAAAAATGTGCTAATTTTCTTATTTCTTTGTTTCTGTAGGGCTTTATGTCAATTTACTATTTGTTTTAAAATGGTAAAATTGGTGCTGATAGTCAGGACTGTTGAAGAAAGTGACATTTTAGGTTACCATAAAGTGTTTACATTGTCTTTGGTAGTATCTATTGCAGTACCTTGCAAGGAGAAACATGGATTAATTGATTTCACAGAACACTGATTTCTTGGTACTCCATGGCCCTAAATAGTCAGTAATTGACTAAAGTGTTTTTTCAAAGATGATTGTGTTTTCCATCCTAGGTGAGGACCTAATGCCATGGAACCTTAGACAGTGGGAAGTTTGTTGGCTATGTCATGTATTATAAATCTTTCCACTTTCTCAATCCCCTTCAAAGTAGACATCTTGGGACCTCATATCGTTCTCCCAATCCCTATTAGCTGCCCCTTGTATTTTCCTGAATCTCATCAGTGGTCTGAAATCTTTTCGCTTTTGAAGGTAATTTTAGTTTTGGGAAAAGCCAGAAGTCACAGTATGCCAAATCTGGGCTGTTAGGGAGCCTGAGACATCTGGGTGATTTGATGTTTCACCAAAAAACTGCATAGGATGTGATTCATGAGTGGGCATGTTGTTGTAATGAAGCTGCCAATCACCAGTTGCCCATAGCTGTGGCCATCTGAATCACTCGAATAGTTTTCATGAAGGAATGTACAAGCTTAACACAAAATTTGATGCAGATTTGTTGCTCTACTCAGTCATTTTGAATGTGATGGCCACATAGTACACGGGCTCACTCATTGGTGTCTACCACCCCGCTGACTAGTAGAGTGAAGCTGTCATTGTTCACACATGCAGATTCCAGTCCACTCTCCTTGACTGCCAGGTTATATTGATGTCACGCAAACCGTTCTCGTTATATTAACAATGGCTGGGCTTTTTCTGGACAGACCTTATACACACACACACACACACACACACGAGAGAGAGAGAGAGAGTGCACGCTAGGATTTAAAGCTAAATTTAATAAAAATCATAAGGACTCTCATTTTCACTGTAAATTAGACACTTTCTGGATGACTAAGAGCCGTAAAAACAAACAGCAGAAAGTGTGACATCTTTATAAAGTGTTTCGTTGATGATGGTTGTGACAGTGGAGTACTAGTCAGAGTTCTTTCTAGTTCAGGTTGACTTGAGGGTTCATGTTAATAACTTCTAAATGTAAAGTGCAGAAAAACGAATGGGAGAATGGACCTTTTTCTCAAAGTGTAAGTAAGCTCTTTGATAATAGAAAATAAATGTAAAATGAACAAGACTTCACATTCATTTCTGAATTTCTTCGTTGTGAAGCATGTGAGATGTATGAGTTGACAACTTTGAGATTGTTGTGCCTTTCATTCAATTTCTGTATTACATTTGTGGAGATGCTCGCAGGCCTGGGAATCATTTACAGATGTTTAAAAGGCTGGGCTTCGCCATGTTTAAAGGACTATTTAAAAGCAGAAGCTGAGTCATGTGATCAGAAGAACACTGGATTCAGAGCAAAACATCTAGATTATGTTCACTCTCTCACTACCTGGCTAGATGAATTTGGTCAGGTTATTAAAACTCTCTGGGTCGCAGTTTCTTCTACAGTGAATGTATGAGCTTAGATTACTCACCAACCTCTAAAATTCTATGCTTCAACATTCCTTTATTTCAGTCAGGTTTTTTTTTCTCTTTAACTATTTTTTTAAAATTATTTTATTGTTGTTCACTTACAGTTGTCTGCATTTACCCCCAACCCCAGGCAAACCTACCTCCCTCCCTTGCTTCCCCCCTCCCCCTTGGTTTTGTCCATGTGTCCTTTATAGCAGTTCCTGAATACCCTTGTCCCCATTACCCCCTTCCCCCTCCCTTCTGGTTACTGCCAGATTGTTCTAAATTTCAATGTCTCTGGTTATAATTTGTTTCTCTGGTTGTATTTTGCTTGTTTACCTCACAAGCATCTTGGCTGTGGCTGATCTGATTTCCCCGGTAGCTGATCTGGCCTCGGTGCCTTCTCTCATGAGTCCTTATATAAAACCCCTTAACATTTCATATAGTAAAGGCTGCGTGATGATGTACTCCTTCAACCTGACCTTATCTGAGAAGCACTTTCTCTGCCCTTCCATTCTAAATGACAGTTTTGCTGGATAGAGTATTCTTGGTTGTAGGTCCTTGCTTTTCACGATTTGAAATATTTCTCTCCAGCCCCTTCTTGCTTGGAAGGTCTCCTTTGAGAAATCTGCTGACAGTCTTATGGGAATTCCTTTGTAGGTAACTGTCTCCTTTTCTCTTGCTGCTTGTAAGATTCTTTCCTTATTCTTGATCTTGGGTAATGTTATTATGATGTGCCTTGGTGTGTTCCTCTTTGGGTCCCGCTTCTTT
>PVJI01024407.1:0-22126 GCA_004026765.1 Micronycteris hirsuta
CTTCCATTCTAAATAATAGCTTTGCTGGATAGAGTAATCTTGGATGTAGGTCCTTGCCTTTCATGACTTGGAATACTTCTTTCCAGCCCCTTCTTGCCTGCAAGGTTTCTTTTGAGAAATCAGCTGATAGTCCAATGGGAACTCCTTTGTAGGTAACTCTTTCCTTTCCTCTTGCTACTTTTAAGATTCTCTCCTTATCTTTAATCTTGGGTAATGTAATTATGACGTGTCTTGGTGTGTGCTTTCTTGGGTCCAACTTCTTTGGGACTCTCTGATCTTCCTGGACTTCCTGGAAGTCTATTTTCTTCACCGTACTGGGGAAGTTTTCCTTCATTATTTTTTCAAATAAGTTTCCAATTTCTTGCTCTTCCTCTTCTCCTTCTGGCATCCCTATGATTCGATGATGGAATGTTTAAAGTTGTCCCAGAGGTTCCTCAGCTTCTCCTCATTTTCTTGAATTCTTGTTTCTTCGTTCTGTTCTGGTTGAATGGTTATTTCTTCCTTCTGCTCCAAACTGTTGATTTGAGTCCTGGTTTCCTTCCCATCACTGTTGGTTCCCTGTACATTTTCCTTGATTTCACTTTTCATAACCTTTACTTTTTCCTCTTATTTTGCAACCATACTCAACCATTTCTGTGAGCATCCTGATTCCCAGTGTTTTGAACTGTGCTTCTAATAGGTTGGTTATCTCTTTGTCGCTTAGTTGTAATTTTTTCTGGAGTTTTTACCTGTTCTTTCATTTGGGCCATTTTTTTTTTTTTTGGTCTCTACTGGCCTGTTACGTAGTAAGGGGCAGAACCTTAGGTGTTCACCAGGGCGGGGTAACCTACAAGGTTGCCTTGTGGTGCTGTATGTCGGGGAGGGGTCTGAGAGGGAACAGTGCTGCTTGCTATGCTCTTGGCTGGCTTTCAGTCACGTCCCCTGCTGCCCACAAGCAAATTGGGTCCTTCTAGTGCTGATTCCTAGGTGTGTGGATTTGTGTACATTCTGGGACCCTGTGGGTCTCTCCAATGAACTCTCCTGTGAAGCGGGGAGTCTCTCCCACCACTGAAACCCCCACAGGTTTTTTTGAATCAGAGGTTTTGAGGCTTTATTTTCCCATGCTAAAACCCTGGGTTTCACGGTATGTCTCGATGCCCAGTTTTTCATCCTGGTTTATCTGCATGCAAATGTGGGACCACCCGGTCCTCCAGCTGCTGTCTCTCTGCACATCCTCTCCACCCCAGCTGCTCGTCTCTGCCCCTCCTACTGGTCTGGATGAATGTTTCTTCTTTCACTCCTTGGTTGTTCGACTTCCATACGGTTCGATTTTCTGGCAGTTCTGGTTATATTTTGTTTTTAAATTTGTTATTGTCCTTCTTTCGTTGTGCGAGGAGGCACAGTGTATCTAACTATGCCTCCATCTTGGTTGGAAGTCCACCTCTACAATTTTTGTCTGTGATTGTTAGAACTATTGTAGAAGAGGATTACCTTTACTATTGTTTTTTCTATATGGTAAAGATTGTTTTAGGCTTTTTTTTCTGTGCATGCATATTATGTATACATATATATATCATATACAAATGACATTAAAGTTGTTGTTTTGACAGTTATATTCCTTTGAGGATATTATTTTAAAATGGAAATGTAGGAACTCAGGTAATTATTGTGACTCACTATCTTTAGTACTTATAGTTTAAAAATCAACTATATAAAGTATATTTCCATTCAAAAGATTTTATCTGAAACCTACAAACAGGTCTAAAAGTGTCTATTAGAAGATTATTGAGGTGCATTTATTACATAATTTAGTTTTTAACAAAAACTCTATGTAGCAGGTAAAATCATTCCATTTCCCAAATGAAGAATTTGCCATTCAGAGGTTAAGTGTGTAGTCCATGTATGTAAAACTGCTAAAAGCTATAACCCAGGTATCTGTGATTCTAGGTGTGGTTTCCATTATATGCCACTGATTTGTGAACTTTTCTTTTTGTGCTTCGTTCTGAATATTCATTCTCATCTTGTTTTCAGAACCATCCCTGGTATAAGCTAGGAAGAATCCGAGGAGCTCTAGTTGAATAATTTGAGATAGTCCTATTTTATTCACCTTTAGTGTTTTGTATTTAGTCCATTGTGATCAATTTTAGAAGCAGAGTTTCTGCTTATAATTGGGTAATGTTCTATCTTATATTGCTTTTTCCCTTTGAGAAATTGAAATCTTGTTTCTGAGTCCTAGGCCATGGGTTGGGCCTTGATAACTGTGGGAGCCTTCCCTGGTGTTAATTACTTAATTACTGGAAGCCTGCATAAAATAATGCCTGGTTTTGTATTCCCGTCACTGGTCGCCCCTCACAAGACAGTGACGTTGTCGCATGCTAGGCCTTTCTGATGCCACTTGTGGTGTGCCCCTTGTGGTCTATCGTCCTGCATTTAGAATATTGTGTTCTGTCTTCTGCTCTACATTTCCTTCCAACATGGCTACTTGCAACTGACTTCCCCCTACCATCCCTCTTTCCTGCATTGTACTGCCATTCTTCAACGGTCAGGTTCAGTCTTATCCTGCCCGCTTCCCCACCCCTTACTTGGCCTTGTTTCCTGCTGCACTATACAGGCAATGACTGAAGATACTATGCCAAAACACATAAGACTTAATCTTCGTTTGTGGTCCAGCCAGTGATATGTGTCACAGAAGCACACATATTAGAGTCATAAGTGAGCTTAGCCTTGTCCCAGCCTAAACTTCTCACGTTTATGGATGAAGAAACTGCGGCAAAATTCTGCATCCCAAAACACAACTGGTGGTAGATTTAGACTATAATCGATAGTACCCTTAATTGGAGTTCTATTATATCCATTTTCAATGAATAGCCCCTACCTAGGTAAGCCTTATGCACATTTTTAAAAAATACAGATTGGGATGGCAAAAGCCATTTCAGTAAGCACTGTCAGAGTTTGATACAATATTGGATTAGTGTATTTTTGTTTTTTTATGGAAGTATCAAAAAAGGAGTTAGACACTTATCTGATGTTGTAACTGCGAATCTGTGAGAGCTGGACTCTCTAAAGCACAGCGGTGTCGTTCCACCAGATGTCACTGTTTGCACGGAGCAAGGAGTTACCGTGATTGAAAATAAACCCCCTCCTGAATCACATTTTGTAAAAAATTACAGACTTATTCTTCTTTAGATTTATTATTTTATTAAGACTTTATCTCCTGAATTAAAAAAAGCACATTCAAAGTATTCATTAGCACTGATGCAGATGTTAAAGACTATACTACAGAAAATTAGTTGTAGGTTAACATCGTCAAGAAGGTGAACTCCTAAAGCCTTTTCGAGATCTAGAAGTTTACTTTTCAAACAACATTTTTGCAAGTTACTGTTTTCTAAATTTTAGACTGTGACCCAATAAGTGGGTTGTGATATCAGTGTAGTGGCTTGCTACCAACACTTGCTACAACATTAAAAAATGCCTGGAATAGAATACTTTATCAGATGTAACTGTTAGTTGGTGAAACTTTTGTACACGAGCACTCTTCGAACGCCCCTGTATATATCAAAAGATTTTATCTGAAACCTACAAACAGGTCTAAAAGTGTCTATTAGAAGATTATTGAGGTGCATTTATTACATAATTTAGTTTTTAACAAAAACTCTATGTAGCAGGTAAAATCATTCCATTTCCCAAATGAAGAATTTGCCATTCAGAGGTTAAGTGTGTAGTCCATGTATGTAAAACTGCTAAAAGCTATAACCCAGGTATCTGTGATTCTAGGTGTGGTTTCCATTATATGCCACTGATTTGTGAACTTTTCTTTTTGTGCTTCGCTCAAGTCTTCTTTAAGTTAGATAAAAATCACTATGAACTGCATCCTGTGAAGCTGCCCCCCCAAGGTTTTGTACCCCAAGGAGCAAAATGAATTCACCAAGGAAGGGAGAGTGAAGCTATGGTGGGGAAACACTGTTAGAGTGACACCAAGGAGGAGTGGGCGTCGGAGCGGGCGCTCTGCTCCATGCTTCACAGGATGGAGCTCATCGTGACCTTTATGTGACCCACAGATCACGTGTGGCGAGATTTTTAATGAGTGCTCACAGCTTAGAACAAATGCTTCCCAAACTGCCCTGACAGTAGTAGCCTACAACAACAAACACATTTTGTGTCGTTGGCCCTGTGGGAGAGTGATACTGACTGGGAAGGAGCTTGAACTCTAGAGAGATGAGCGTTTCCTTCATTCAATTTCCTCGGTGATAATAACAACAATGATTGTAATTGCAACCACGTATTAAGCATGTACCGTGTGCAAAACTCGTACACATATTATTTCTGAGCATGAGGCCATGAAAGACCCAGTCACTGTTACTATATATAGGTGAAGAAACTGAGACTGAGGAAAGAAAAGTGACCTACTCCACAGAGCACACCAAAGGGTGAACGGGAGCTAAAATCCTGGCTTTTTGCCTCATTCCAAAAGCTAGCTCTCCTGACAATATCAGTGATTTTTTTTTTTTTTAGGTTTTCCTTGAGGATAAGGGCCATACCTGGAGTGTTTGATAAGTGTATCAATTCCCAGGCCCCATCTCAGACCCACTGAATTGGAATCTCTAGAGGAGGAATCTGAGAAGCAATAGGTTTGATAAACACCCAGCGTATTTTTATAGTCAGGCTGTGTGAGGAAAGATTGCAGCACATCAGTGGTTCTTGAACTTCAGTAGGCATCGGAATCATTGCAGGGCTGGTTAAAGTACAGGTGGCTAGTCCCCACCTCCAGAGATTATGATTCTTTAGGTGTGATGGGGTTTGAGATTTTGCATTTCTAGAAAGCTCCTATGTGATGCTAATGCTGTTGGGTAGGAAACACACTTTGAGAACCACTGCTGACCTGTCACTCTCAGTTTCCCAGGACAGGTTTCGGGATTTGCTTTTGCTGTTGGACTTTTCTTCACTCAGCCAAAATTCAACAGTACCTAATACATTTGCATCCATGGGAAACAGAAAACGAATAAGAATCAATGTTGCCTCCCAAACCAGCCTCCGATCTACTCTGAGGAAGATATACAGAATAAAATGCATTTTATATTCTATGTTGAAAGCAAAACTTGGGAAGCAAAGATGAATTTTGACTGGTCAGAGGGACATTGTAAGTCTCATAGGGGAGGTGAGAACTGAAAGCATTGTTTCATCACCATGCTGTATTGTAACTTGGTTTGTCTGTCTCCCCTATTGTGCCTGTAGTAATCTTAGCACCTAGGGCACCTTTCAGAGAGTGAATGCGGGTTGGGCCAGGTGTTGAGGGAGGGAGGTAGGATTGGCCAGATAGATGGTGCTCAGACTGTGGAGGACCCCAAGTGCCAGGCACAGGAGCTTGGTTTTTTACTGTGGGTATAGTCATTAAAGTATTTGGAAGGGGGCTGACTGATGATAACTCTGGCAAGAGTATGTGGCATGGGTTTCAGGAGGGAGAGTCTGGAGGTAAGGGAGCAGCAAAGATGACATCACAGGACTCAGATGAAAGAAGATGCAATGGATGGAGCAGGATCAGAACCAGTGATTACGGTTGGGAGTGAGGCAGAGCCTGGAGTTGAAGAGAGTTTCTGTCTGAACAACCGAAATGGTGTTTTCCAAAGGGGAGAGCTCTGGAAAGGATTGGTTCTTCCCTCTGGAAATAAAGGAAGCAGGGAAAATCTGGAGAAGAATTTTCAAGTGATTCATCTCTGTCATACAAGAACAGTTGCTAACCTCATGTAGCCATTCCATGAAGGTTCTCCACTCCTGTCTCCCAGAGCTATGGGCTCCAGAATGTCCAATGACTTAGGACTTCTTTCACTTTCCTTCCAACCAACCAGTGTTTCTATTTTTTCAGTGCAGATTTAGAATATGAAAAGACACTGAGCTGTGAATGACTTACTACCTTGTTACTGGTTTAGGACCAAATAAAAATATAGCACAGCCTCAAGGTAGCTTCTCAAGTCCTTACTCTGCTCCCTGATCTTACAAATATTTTACTGACCTTGGTGTATGTTATTTCCTGGCATTCTTCTAACCCCTAGACTTCACTCTGTTCTTTGTTTTTCCTGAGTATGTTAGTCAAGACTTGGTTGCAGAAAAAAATAGATTTTCAGCTACTTTAAGCCAAAGGGGATTTAGTAATAGGAATTCACTACTTGTAAAAATCAATGGAAAGATTGGAAAAATGGGCTCTAGGCAGGGAGTGTTTCCGGGGTTGACTCACACAGCAGGCTTAACTGGCTGCTGGGTGGTGCTCCTCCTGGCCTAGTCAGGAAGGTGGGAAATCTGGAAGCTAACACGCAACACACCACCTTAGCTGTGGGACCAGGTGACTTCTGTCACAGCTTTTGACTCTAGAGTCATACTGACTGTTGATATGCTCACTGGCAAACACACATACACAACCAAAAACCAAAACACCCCCCAACACACACACCCAAAAAGTAACTGGAATACTGCCACAGAACTCAATCTTGCCATGACCACTTCCCAATAAAACACTAGAACCTTCTGCCTTTCAAATTGTATATGAGTACATCTGGTTTGTGGATCTTGAATCATGTCCAGGACATTGGCTGCAGAAGAATTTTGCCTGTCTATCCTCAGGAGTTTATGAAAGCACACGAGAATTAGGATGGATTGGGTGTTTACTGTGCTGGGAGTTGACTTTCTTTTTGAATTCAAATATTCGACTAGGTAAGATAGGAAACTTTTTTCTGTGACTCTACTTTGTTAAAGCCTTATCTTCTCCAGCTTAACTTTGGGTGGGCCCATTCTTTTTTTAACAGCTGGTATGATGGAATTTGAGGGTTTCAGTATGTTATTAAGTAACTAAGGTCATTTGGGTTTGTGTATGCTTGCTCTTCACATTTGGTTTGAATGTAATGTAATGTTTATGTCACTGAATGTTAATATAATTGCATGTCAAAAAATTGAGGAAACATTGGCTCCAAATACTTTCCTGTGAAATCGATTTGGCTATATTCTGTGTAGATTCACTTTACGCTTATTTCATATTTCTTGTAGAGTAAATACTGCAACACAAATTTTAAAGCTGTCTGGAAGTCAGTCATTAGTGAGATATTTTTGCTTTTGAATTTTGATTTAGCTCATCTCTATGGCATAATTAAGGCTTTTGTTGATAAGTTTTGTACCCCATATATATCTGAATGTATGTGCAGTTTGTAGCACAGAAGGCCTGATGCTATAACAGATTTCTGTTCATCCTGGCAAGAAAGGAATCAAGAAGACAAAATTTTAATGTGAGAAGGGAGTTCTGCTAACACTGATGCTTTGCCTCACTCTACCACATGAAAGCATTTTCTTTCTTTCTTTTCTTTTCTTTATTTTTAATTGTGGTTCAAGTACAGTTGCCTCCATTTTTACCCCACCACGGCCCCCCGCCCCACCCATCCCTGCCACCCACCCTCGAACCTTGCCCCTTTGGCTTTGTCCATGTGTCCTTTATACATGTTCCTTGATGGACCTTCCCCTATTTTCCATTATCCCTCTCCCCTTTCCTCTCTGGTTACTGTCACTTTGTTCTTTATTTCCAAGTCTCTGATTTTATTTTGTTTGTTTTGTTGATTAAGTTCCACTTATAGGTGAGATCATATGGTATTTGTCTTTCACCGCCTGGCTTATTTCACTTAGCACAATGTTCTCCAGTCCCATCCATGCTGTCACAAAGGGTAGGAGCTCCTTCTTTATTTCTGCTGCATAGTATTCCATTGTGTAAATGTACCATAGTTTTTTGATCCATTTATTTACTGATGGGCACTTAGGTTGCTTCCAGTACTCGGCTGCTGTAAATTATGCTGTTATGAACATTGGGGTGCCTAGTTTCTTATGGACTGGTGTTTTAGGGTTCTTAGGATATACTCCTAGAGGTGGAATTTCTGGGTCAAAAGGCAGTTTCATTTTTAGTTTTCTGAGGAAATTCCATACTGTTTTTCACAATGGCTGCACCAGTTTGCATTCCCACCAACAGTGCACTAGGGTTTCCTTTTCCCGCATCCCCTCCAACACTTGTTGTTTGTTGCTTTGTTTATGATGTCCATTCTCATCAGTGTGGAGTGGTATCTCATTGTCATTTTAATTTGCATCTCTCTGATAGCTAGTGATGCCGAGTATCTGTTCATATGTCTTTGGGCCCTCTGTATGTCCTTCTTGGAGAAGTATCTGTTCAGGTATTTTACCCATTTTTTAATTGGGTTGTTTGTTTTCCTGGAGTGGAGTCATGTGAATTCTTTATATATTTTGGAGAATAAACCCTTGTCTGAGCTATCATTGGCAAATATGTTTTCCCGTTTGGTTGGTTCTCTTCATTTTAATGCTGTTTCCTTTAGCTGTGCAGAAGTTTTTTATTTTAATGAGGCCCCATTTGTTTATCCTTTCCTTTATGCCCCTTGCTCTAGGGGACATAGCAGTGAAAATGTTGCTGCATGGGATATCTGAGATTTTACTGCCTGTGTTTGTCTCTAGGACTTTTATGGTATCATGACTTATATTTAAATCTTTTATCCACCTTGAATTTATTTTTGTGTATGGTGTAAGTTGGTGATTGAGTTTCCTTTTATCACATGTACCTGTCCAGATCTCCCAACACCATTCGTTGAAGAGGCTGTTTTTACCTCATTTTATGCTTCTACCCACTTTGTGGAATATTAATTGACCATAGAGACATAGATTTATTTATGGGCTCTCTATTCTGTTCCATTGATCTATGTGTCTGTTCTTTTGCCAGTACCAGACTGTTTTGATTATTGCAGCCTTGTAATATAGTTTGATGTAATATAGTTTCAGGTATGGTGATCCATCCTACTTTCTTCCTCTTTCTCCAAATTGCTGTGGCTATTTGGGGTCATTTATGATTCCATATAAATTTTTGAATTGTTTGTTCTATGTCTATGAAATCTGTCATTGGTATTTTAATAAGGATTGTATTGAATCTATAAATTGCTTTGGGTAGTATGGACATTTTGATGATGTTATTTCTTCCAGTCCATGATCATGGTACATGCTTCCATTTGTTTGTGTCTTCCTTAATTTCTTTCTTCAGTGTTGAGTAATTTTCTGAGTATAGGTCTTTTACCTCCTTGGTTAGGTTTATTCCTAGGTACTTTATTTTTCTTGTTGCTATATCAAATGGGATTTTTTTTCCTGATTTCTGTTTCTGATATTTCATTGTTGGTGTACAAAAATGCCTTTGATTGCTGATTATCAACTTTGTATCTGCTGTTTTGGCAAATTCACTTATTAGGTTGAGTAGTTTTTTGGTGTAGTGTATAGGATTTTCTATGTACACTATCATGTCATCTGCAAACAATGACAGTTTTGTTTCCTCCTTTCCAATTTGGATACCTTTTATTTCTTTTTCTTGTCTGATTGCTATGGCTAGGACTTCCAATACTATGTTAAATAGGAGTGGTGAAAGTGGGCATCCTTATCTTGTTCCTGATCTTAGTGGGAAAGCATTTAGTTTTTGCCCATTGAATATGATATTGGCTGTAAGTTTCTTGTATATGGCTTTTATTATATTTAGGTATGCTTCCTCTACTCCCACTTTGCTGCATATTTTTTTTATCATAAATGGGTGCTGTACCTTATCAAATGCTTTTTCTGCCTCTATTTTTATGATCCTGTGATTTGTGTCTTTGTTTATGTATATTACATTTATTATTTACAAATATTGTACCATCCTTGCATCCTGGAGATGAATTTGCTTGATCATGGTGTATGATCTTTTTAATGAATTGCTGGATGTGGTTTGCCTCAATTTTGTTGAGGTTTTTAGCATCTATACTCATCAGTGATCTTCGCTTGTAGTTTTCTTTCTTTGTTTTGTGTTTATCTGATTTTGGAATTAGGATGATGCTGTCTTCATAAAAAGAGTTTAGGAGACTTTTATCTTCTTGGATTTTTTGGAATAGTCTGAGAAGGATAGGGGTTAGCTTTGTCTTAAATGTTTTGTAAAATTCTCCTGTGAAACCATTTGGTCCAGGGCTTTTGTGTGCCAGAATTTTTTGATTGCTGCTTTGATTTCACTAGCTGTTATTAGTTTGTTCAGGCTTTCTGCTTCTTCTTCATTCAGTTTTGGAAGATTATGTTTCTCCTTGTTTGTGCCCACCATTCTTTATAAGCGCCCAGCTTTTCACACAGCCCAACTCTCTGACCAGTCCTGAGACTGTCTGGGTCAGGGTCTGTTGCGGCCCAACTCTTCTTCCATCTCCAGGTTTCACCCAGCTCCCCAATTTCTCTGGTACTGTCCCAGCTGGTGACCACAGTCCCAGCAGGGAAACATCTCCTCTGTGCATCTCCCACTGCATCTTTATCCCCCCAGCAACCTCCAGCATCCAGGTCTCTCCTGGTGCAGGACTGGCTTGCCTGCTCTGGTAGGGGAGAGAGCTGCAGAGTTACAATTACTGATTTGGCTCTCCTCCAAAAGCTCCTGTGGCAGTCACTGTCCCTAGTACCAGGTGCCAAGTGCCAGGTGCCTGCAGCAGATAGGTCCCAGGGACCTTACCATCCTTACACAATCTCCTTACCATCTGTTTTTCAACATCTTCTGTAATCTTTGGCTTCCAAACTTCATATAAGCTGGGATTCTGTTGGCTTTTCACTCTGCTCTTCAGAAGATCGTCTAGGTGTCCCAGTTGGGTTCATGAGCAAATAGGTTCAGCTCCCACCTATCTCCTTCTTTCTTTATTTTATTTTTTTAAAAATATTCATATTATTTCTGCTATTATAGTTATTCTAATTTTCCCACTTTGTCCCCCTCCCCTCACTTCCATAGTCAGTCCCCACAGTGTTGTCAGTGTCCACAGTTCCTTCATGTGTGTTCTTTGACTAATCCCTTCACCTTCTTTCAGTCAGTCTCCACCTACCCCCACCCCTCCTATAGCTGTCAGTCTGCTCCATGATTCTATGCCTCTGGTTCTGTTTTGCTCATTAGTTTATTTTGTTCATTAGATTCCTCTTATAACTGAGATCATAGGTATTTGTCTTTGACCGACAGACTTATTTCACTTAGCATAATCCTCTCCACTTCCGTCCATGCTGTTGTGAAGGGTAGGAGCTCCTTCTTTCATTCTGCTGCGTAGTATTCCATTGTGTAAATGTACCAGTTTTTTGATCCACTCATTTACTGATGGGCACTTACATTGTTTCTAGCACTTGGCTATTGTAAATAGAGCTGCTATGAACATAGAGGTGTGTAAGTTCTTTTGAATTGGTGGTTTGGGATTCTTAGGGTATATTCTCAACAGTGGAATCACTGGGTCAAAGACAGTTCCACTTTTAGTTTTTTGGGGAGATTCCACACTGCTTTCCACAGTGGCTTCATCATTCCACATTTCCACCAACAGTGCATTCCCTCTTCTCTACATTCTCACCAGTACTTGTTTGTTGATTAATGATAAGCATTTTAGGAGATGCGAGGTGATATCTCATTGTGGTTTTAATTTGTATCTCTCTAATAAGCCAGTGATGTTGAAAATTTTTTCTTATGTCCATAGGATATCTGTATGTTCCTCTTGGAGAAGTGTCTATTCAGGTCTTTTGCCCATTTTTAAATTGGATTGTTTGTCTTCCTCGTATTGAGTTGTATCAGCTCTTTATATATTTTGGAGATCAAATCTTTGTCTGATGTATTGTTGATAAATATGTTATCCCATGCAGTCTATTTCTCTTTTCATTTTGATGATAGTTTCTTTAGCCATGCAGAAGCTTTTAAATTTCATGCAGTCCCATTTGTTTATTTTTTTCTTTATTTCCCTTGCCCTAGAGGATATATCAGCAAGAATATTGCTGTGCAAGATATCTGAAAGTTTACTGCCTATGTTTTCCATTAGGACTTTTATGGTATCATGACTTATATTTAAGTCTTTTGTTCATTTTGAGTTTATTCTGGCGTATGGTGTAAGTTGGTGTTCTAGTTTATTTTTTTGCGTGTACCAGTTTAGTTCTCCCAATGCCATTTATTAAAGAGACTATTTTTACTCCATTATATGCTCATGCCCCTTTTGTCAAATGTTAATTGACAGTAGAGACATGGGTTTATTTCTGGGTCCTTTATTCTGTTCCATTGGTCTATGTATCTATTCTTATGCCAGTACCAGACTGTTTTGATTACAGTGGCCTTGTAGTATAGCTTGATGTCAGGTATTGTGATCCCTCCAACTTCGTTCTTCTTTCTCAAGATTGAGGAGGCTATTCGGGGTCATTTTTGGTTCCATATAAATTTTTGAAATGTTTGTTCTAGAGCTGTGAAATATGCCATTGGCATCTTGACAAAAATTGTATTAAATCTATAAATTGCTTTGGTTAACATGGACATTTTGATGATGTTAATTCTTTCAATTCATGAACATGGTATATATTTCCACTTACATGTATCTTCCTCAGTTTCTTTCTTCAGTGTCCTATAGTTTTCCCAGTACAGGTCTTTTACCTCCTAGGTTAAACTTATTCCTAGGTACTTTACTTTCTTTGTTGCTATAGTAAATGGGATTGCTTTCTTAGTTTCTCTTTGTGACAGTTCATTATTGATGTATAATAATGTCATCAATTTCTGAATATTGACTTTGTATCCCGCTACTATGCTGAATTCATTTAGTAAATCAAGTAGTTTTTTAGGGGAACCTTTAGGATTTCTATGTACAATATCATGTCATCTGCAAATAATGACAGCTTTACTGCCTCCTTTCCAATTTGATTGCCTTTAATTTCTTCTTCTTGCCTGATTGCTGTGGATAGGACTTCCAGTACTATTATGAATAAGAGTGGTGAAAGCAGATACCCCTGTCTTGCCTTTGATATTAAGGAAAATGCTTTTAGTTTTTGGCTATTGAGATGATGTTGGCAGTAGGTTTTTGTATATGGCCTTTATTGTGTTGAGGTATGCTCCCTCTATTCCAACTTTACTGAGTGTTTTTGTCATAAGTAAGTGCTGGATTTTATCAAATGCTTTTTTCACATCGATTTATATGATCATGTGATTTTTGTCTTTTACTTTATGTTATATATAATATTTATTACTTGCAAATATTGTACCATCCTTGCATCCCTGGAATAAATCTCACTTGATCATGGTGTGTGATCTTTTTTATATATTCCTGAATCTGGTTTACTAATATTTTGAGGATTTCAGCATTTATGTTCATCAGAAATGTTGGCCTATAATTTTCTTTTTTTTTTTTTACAAACTTTATTTATTTATTTTTAGAGAGGGAAAGGGAACAAGAAAGAGAGGGAGAGAAACATCAATGTGTGGCTGCCTCTCACACGCCCTCAATCAGGGGCCTGACCTGCAACCAAAGCATGTGCCCTGACTGGGAATCGAGCCAAAGGGTCACCACAAAGGGATACTGAGCCACACTGGCCAATACTGGTCTGTAATTTTCTTTCTTTGTTGTGTCTTTACCTAATTTTGGAATTAGGATAATACTGGCCTCATAAAAAGAGTTTGGAAGTCTTCCCTCTTCAATTTTTGGAAATGGTTTGAGAAGGGTAGGTGTTAGTTGTTCTTTGAATGATTGGTAAAATTCACCTGTGAAGCCATCTGGTCCAGGGCTTTTGTGTGCTGGGAGTTTTCTGATTACTGCTTCAATTGCACTAATTGTCATTGGTCTATTCAGGTTTTCTGCTTCTTCCTGATTTAGCTCTGAAAGATTGTATGTTTCTGGAAATTTATCCATTTCTCCCAGCTTGTCCAATTTCCTGGCACACAGTAGTTCATAGTAATTTCTTATAATACTTTGTATTTCTGTGGTATCTGTTGTCATCTCTTCTCTTTTATTTTATTTCTGATTTTATTTATTTGGGTCCTCTCTCCTTTTTTTCTTGATGAATCTGGGTAAAAGTTTATCAATTTTGTTTATCTTTTCAGTGAACCAGCTCCTGGATTCATTGGTCTTTTGAATTGATTTTTCAGTCTTTGGGTCATTTACTGCTGCTCTGATCTTGATGGTTTCCTTCCTTTTACTTGCTCTGGGCTTTGTTTGATGTTGTTTATCTAGTTCTTACAGGTGTAGGGTTAGGTTGTTTATTTGAGATTTTTCTGTCTTCTTTAGGTAGGCCTGTAATGCTATGAACGTCCCTCTCAGGACTGCTTTCGCTGTGTCCCATAGGCTTTGGGTTGTTGTGTGTTCATTTTCATTTATTTCCAGACACTTTTTGATTTTTTTCCTTGATTGCATTATTAACCAATTCATTATTTAATAACATTTTATTTAGTCTCCATGTATTCGAATGTTTTGAGTTTTTTTCCTTGAGGTTGATTTCTAATTTCAGGATATTGCGATTCAAGAAAATGCTCGATATGATTTCAATTTTCTTGAATTTTTTAGGGCTTGTATTGTGTCCTACCATGTGATCTATCTTTGAAATCATCCATATGCATTTGAGAAGAATTTGTATTTTGCTTCTTTGGGGTGAAATGTCTTATAGATGTCAATTAAATCCATTTGATCTAGTGTGTCATTTAATCATGCTATATCCTTGTTGATTTTTTTTGTCTGGAAGATCTGTCCTGTGGAGTTTTAAAACCCCCTACTATGACTGTCAGGGGTTATGGTCAATCTTTTTCTTAAAGTGCTTCAAGATTTTCTTTATACATTTAGGTGCTCCTATACTGGATGAATATATGTTTACAAGGGTTATATCCTCTTGTTGGGCTGAACTGTTAAGTATTACATAGTGACCCTTTATCTCTTATTATGGCCTTTGTTTTGAAGTCTATTTGTCTGATACAAGTATTGCTATCCTGATTTTTTTCATGTCCATAGGTGTGTAATATTTTTTTCCGCCCTTTTACTTTCAGCCTGTAGAAATCTTTTGTTCTGAGATATGTCTTTTGTAGACAACATATGTGTGGGTCATATTTTCTTATCCATTCAACTACCTGATGGCTTTTGATTGGAGCATTTAATCCATTTACTTTTAAGGTTATTATTGATAGGTACTTTTTAATTACCTTTTTTCCCCTTTGTACCTGTGTTCTTCTCTCTACTACTACTTCTTCTTAAAGCAGTTCCTTTAGTATTTCTTGCAATACTGGTTTGGTGGAAATGTATCCCTTCAGCATTTTGTTGTTGTTTTTGTCTGGGAAGCTCTTTATTTTACCTTCCATTTTAAATGAGAGCCTTGTCGGATAGAGTAGTCTTGGTTACAGGTCCTTACTTTTCATTACTTGAAATATTTCATGCCAATCTCTTCTGGCCTGTAGTGTTTCTGTTGAGAAATCAGCTGACAGCTTTATTGCATCCCCTTGTAGGTAACTAACGATTGCTCTCTTCCTGCCTTTTGAGAGTCTCTGTCTTTAAACTTTGCCATTTTAATTGTGATGTGCCTTGGTGTAGGCCTCTTCGGATTCATCTTAATTGGGACTCACTGTGCTTCCTAAACTCGCATGACTTTTTCCTTCACCAGGTTAGGAAAGTTTTCTGTCATTAACTCTTTAAACAAGTTTTCTATCCCTTGCTCGATTTCTTCTCCTTCTTGTGTCTTTATGATGTGAATATTGTTATGTTTCATGTTTTTCCAAAGCTCCCTTAAACTATCCTCATTCTTTTTTAGTCTTATTTAATTTTGTTGCTCTGACTGGGTATTTTTTTGCTACCTGGTCTTCCAAATCACTGATTTGATCCTCTGCATCATCTAGCCTGCTTCTAATTCCTTCTAGTATATTCTTCATTTCAGATATTGTGTTCTTCATTTCTGTCTTGTCCTTATTCATAGTTTCTGTGTTCTTTTTTATACTGATATAATTCTCTTTAAGTTCTCTGAGCATACTTATAACCATACTTCGAACTCTACTTCTGACAGGTTTTTTGCCTTAATTTCATTTACTTTTTTTTTTTCCTGGGCATTCCTCCTTTTTTTCATTTGTAGGTTGTTTCCTTGTCTTCTCATTTTAGCTGTATCTTTTTGTTTGTTTCTACATATTAGATAGATCTGCGTTGACTCCTTGTCTTGTGGGGTTACCTTATGTGGTAGGAGTGCTGTGGTACCCAGTGGTACGGTCTCCTTAATCTCCTGATCTGGATGGTGTAGGGATGCTCTTTGTGTGGTATGGGTTATGCGGACTCTTCTGTTATTGTTGGGCTCTGCTTGTTCTTGGCCCATTTGTTGGTTGTATCTTACTTCCAGCTCTGTCTGTGAGTCTCTGCACCTACCACGTCTTGTACATTGTTGTGCAGGTGCTGACAGAACAAAGCAAAACCGCATAAAAATCGAAACCCAAACAAGCAACACTCCCAATTACAACAATATCAATGACAAAAGAGCAGAGACAATAAAAGTGGGAAGAGAAATTGAATAGTACAGAAAAGGAAACAAAAAGAAAAAAGAAATAGAATAAGAGAAGACCGAAGGAAAGAAAAGTGATTTTGAGATGAGAAAAGGGTCAAGAACTAATACAACTGATGAACTGAAAGAGGAAAACTGGAAAAAAGGGCAAAGAAGAGAGAAGTAATAATGAAAATAAGAAAAGGAAAGTAGAAGGCACCAGTGGGGTAATTAAACATAAGCGTAAAATAAGGATATCAAAGGAAAAATAGTGTAACAAAAATAGAGGAAAAAGGGAAAAAACAAAATATATAAAAGGCTATGGAAAAGGAAAAATAAGGAAAATAATAGAACAAAGTGAGATTCCTCTCAGCAGAGTTTAGTACTTGACTGCTGGGTTCTCCCTGTGGACATGGCTCTGATGTGTCTGAGGCTGGTGTAAACCAGTGTCAGGGGCTGTCCAAGTCCAGCCTTGGCAGCATCTTCAAAGCTACTAGCCATCCGCAGTTTGTGGCTGATTCATCCAGGCTTGGCGGGGCCTGGGTTGGGCCAAGCTGCTCCGTAAATCTGGCTTTTATCAGTACTGGGTCCAGGGGTGTCATCAAACAACACAAGTCTCTGCAGGATCTGCCTCTGTCTGTCTCTGCCTGCTGGCATGCTGTCAGCCTTAGATTAGTTATAGACCCAATGGTTTCTGAGAGCGCTTCTGGTCGAATCAGATGGATAGGACTCTTGGATCTCCCATAGCAGGTGCTGTTCAGACTTCAGGGAAGATAGTTCCCCTGCCCCTGTGCCACTAGTCTGAGTCTGGGATTATTTCCCTGTACTCAGCAGGGTGGGGCTCCTAATAGGCTAATCAGTGCGGCCTCCAGAATCCAGGTGTTGGGTCTGCTGGAAACTGGGAGAATGTTCTATGGCTGTCCTGTGAGGAGGAAGCACCCGTCTGTGTCCCGGGAGAGTGTATGGTGTGGCTGCACTCTACAGCCAGTCTCTGACACCCCCTGAGTTTGCTATGATGTTTTCTCCTCAACAGGAGTTAAGATGCAGGATGGGAGAAAAGGAAGAAAACAAGAAAGAAAACCCACACAAAACAGAACAAAACACTGAACAAATAAAGTAAAAGGAAAAAAAAAAGATTCAGAGTAGAGCAAGCAGGATTATAGAGGATCATGGGGGTGGCATCCCACAGGGTAAGGTAATTTCTTTTCCCCTGGGAGAGCCTTGCTCTTCTCCAGGAAGAATCCAGGTATATCTCGGCATAGAGAGCCCATCGCCACCCCTCAAATCTCTCTCCAGTGCCTCCCACTCTAGACTCTCCTCATGCAACTGTACTCTGTGCTGTTTTCCCTTCACAAGGGCTGAAAGTGAGTGGTTGCGAATACAAAATCTATGCTTTGGTCCCTTTAAGAATTGAAAGGAAAAAAAAATGTGACTGTCTCCAGTGGGTTTTGTTTTTCCTCAATAGAGAAAAACCCTGTGGCCTTTCACCTCTTCATGCTGCCTGGTTGGCTGATCCTGGCACAGGAGCTCCCTTGCTTGGGAGTCGTGTTTGTGGACCTGGCTTCTCTCCTCTCAAGGGGAAGCTCCCACCACCTCGGCCTGCCGCCCACATCATCTGGGCTGGCCTCTTAATTGACCTCTCCCCTCCTAGCTCGAGGTGGTTAAAAGTCTCTTTGAGGTGGTCTTTGGTTTACTTCAGGTGATTGCTCCCCTTTTTAGTTTTGTTTCCAGTTTGGTTCTGGGAGGGGGTGCATGACCTATCTTCCTACTCTGCCACCATCTTGCCTCCCTACAAGCATTTTCTGTGTTTGGAATGGGAGACAGGCTAGCAATCAGAAGGTACAGAGCATTTAATCTCTTTTGTAATCAGGTTTTCATACGGCAAATTTATTATTCCAATGTAATAAAACAAAACCATCAAAAGATTATGACTTAAGTGTATTTAGAGTCAAACATAATTTTTAAAAAATTCTTACACACTTTGGATTATCTGACTTCTGCACAACCTCTATTTAATACAGATATCAAATATCTGTGTATTTTTCTCAACGGAGATCTGAAATGTCAGCAAATGTCTTTTGCTTTACCAACGACTTAAAAAATTATTGTTTTTATCACACTACAGAGTACTGCAAGGAGTCCCCGTTACGGGTGAGGATCAATGGCACCTTCCCGTCCTTCCAGCTACACCAGGGATGCCACCTGCATGGGTACAAGGAACTAGACAGTGTGATGACAAACCACACCTGCAGCTCTTGGGAGAGGAAGTAAGAACTTCCTTTAATATTCGTTATATCTACCCTACAGGTTCTTAAACTTTAAAATGTCAGGGCCCTTTTTGTACGCTTAAAAGTTACTAATGACCTCAATAAACGTTTATGTGGGTTGTATCTATTGACATTTACAATGTTGAAAATTAAAACTTAGAAAACATTTAAAGTTTATTCTTTATTTATTAAAAATAATAATAAAGCCATATATGTTAACATAAATAATCTATTTTATTAAAAATAATTATATTTTTTAAACAAAACACTTGATGAGAAAACTAGGATTGTGTTATTTGTTTTGCAAATCTCTTTAATGGCTGGCTTAATAGAAGATAGCTGGATTCTTATGTATGCATTTGTATTTGATTTTATGGTAGGTTTTTCTGTTGGTTGGGAAATTCTGGTCTCACACAGAAAGATAGCTGGAAAAAGAAAGATTATTTTAATAGCTTTTTGCCATAATTATGGGTATTCTCCTTTGAATATGCCAAAACTTAATGAGTTTCTTGAAAGTTGGTTTTGAGACTTTCACTTCTGAGGAAGATGGGGCATAACTACTTTTATTTTTCCCTTCTTCCTGCTAAGTACAACTGAAATACCTGGGTGTTAAAAGCCTAAAAGACTGAAAGATGGAGAATGAATCACCCTAACTAGGAAGTTTGGGACCTAAGAAATGACGTCGTTTTGAATTAGTTTCTTGGGTTTTATTTTTGCTTCATATATTCTAGACTTGGAGCTGAAAAGGCTGATAATCTGGAAACAAAAATAGGTCAAGACAAAAAGCCCCAACAAAAGTCTGCTTTCTCTAGCCAAAGAGGCAGGAAAGGGGCAGCCCAACAAAGCAGAAAAATTTTAGACAGTGGCCACTCCATTTTAGCCAAGCACACCAGAAAAAACAGTGTTCTTACCCCCACCTTTACAGCAAAGGCCTGGAGGGAAACCGAAACTTTTACTCTTTAGTGTATAACCAGCACTAAGTGCCCCGCCGTGCCAAAGAAGGCTGAGCATTGACTTGGGGCTTTCATCTTAACAGAGTGGTAATGAGGTGTCCCCTGCATGTTAATGGAGACCACAGGGCGATCCTACTTTCATGCCCACCCAGTAGTAACGAGCCTCTCCTTTCCTTCCCCGCTGTGCTGGTATCAGAGGGGACCCAGTGGAATGTCAGTTAAAACAGATGGTTTAACTATGACCCAGAGTCTCATAACATAACCCAAAATACCCAAATTTGAATTGAAAATTGCTAATCATACAAAGAACTAGGAGAATCTTAAACTGAATGTGAAGTGACGATTCAGAAAAGCCAACACTGGGAAGACAGGCATGCTAAAATTATCTGACAAAGATTTTATAGCCACCTTCATGAAAATGCTTCAATGAACAGCTATGAACACACCTGAAACACATTTAAAGAAATGGAAAGATTCAGAAAGGAGTAGAACAGATTCAATGTAATCCCTATTAAATTCCAATGGTATTTTATTTTACAGAAATACTACAAACAGTCCTAAATTTGTATGGAACCATAAAAGTTCCCAAATAGCCAAAGCAATCTAGAGAAAGAAGGACAACACCACAGGCATTATGCACCCAGATTTAAACTATATTACAAAGCTGTAGTAATCAAAACATATGGTACTGGCATGAAAACACATATAGATTAATGGACCAAAATAGCCCAGAGAAAACCTCACACGTATCTGGTCAATTAACTTACGACAAAGGAGCCAAGAATATGCAGTGGGGAAAGGACAGTCCCGTCAGTAAATGCTGTTGGGAAAACTGGGCAATCACATGCGAACGCATGAAACTAGATCCCTATCTTACACCACACACAAAAATTAATTCAAAATAGTTTAAAGACTTGAATGTAAGACCCGAAGTCATAAAAATCCTTGAGAAAACATAGGCAATAAGCTCTTTATCACCATCTTGGCAATGATTTTTTGGATATGACACCAAAGAAAAGGCAACAAAAGCAAAAATAAATAAGTGGGACTTTTCATATTAAAAAGTTTTTACAGAGAAAATGAAACCATTAACAAAATGAAAAGTTAACCTAGTGAATGGGAAAAAATATTTGCAAATCACATCGAATAAGAGATTAATATCCAAAGCATATTAAGAACTCAAGCAACTCAATAGCAAAAATACAATCTAATTAAAAAATGGGTAGGAGATCTGAGTAGACATTTTTTCCACAGGAGACTTACAGATGGCTGACAGGTACATGAAAAGATGCTTGACATCAGTGATCATCAGGAAAATGCAAATCAAAACCATAATGAGATATAACCTCACACCTGTTAGAGTGGCTAGCGAAAAATCAACAAGTGTTGGCGAGGATGTGGAGAAAAGAGAAACCTTGTGCATCATTGATGGGAATATAAATTTGTGCAGACACTATGGAAAACAGTATGTAGGTTCCTCAAAAAATTAAAAATGAAACTATCATATGATCCAGCAATCCCACTTCTGAGTATTTATCTGAAGAAAATGAAAACACTAACTTGAAAAGATAACAGTATCCCATTTTTATTGTGCATTGTTTATAATAGCCAAGACATGGAAACAACCTAACTGTCCATTGACCGGTGAGTAGATAAAGGAATTGTGGTATGTATGTATATTCAATCATAAAAAAGCATGAAATCTCATCATTTGCACAGCATGGATGAACCCAAAGGATATTATACTGTGAAATAGGTCAGACAGAGAAAGCCATATACTTATATGTAGAATCTAAAAAACCAACCAACCAACCTCATATATACAGAGAACAGCAGACTGGTGGTTTCCAGAAACAGGGAGTGGGTGGTAAGTAAAATAGATGAAAGGAGCCAAAAGGTACAAACTTCCAGTTATAAAATAAGTAAGTCAAGGGGGGTGTAATGTACTGCATGGTGACCATAGTTAATAATACTATATTGTATTTTTGAAAGTTGCTAAGAGTGTAGAGCACAGGTGGCAAACACAAGGCCCGCGGGCTGAATCCGGCCCTCCACCTTGTTTTATCTGCCCAGCACCTTGTTTCTACCCGGTGGCAGTGCCAAGATCTCACTTACCTGTTAAGGAGGAGTTACATTTATACAGTCCTAAAATCATATTCGGCCATTTGAAGGCAACCACGAGGCTGATGTGGCCCCTGTGAAAATGAGTTTGACACCCCTGGTGTATATCTTAGAAGTTCTCATCACAAGAAAAAAACTATAACCTGTGTGTGGTGATGGACGTTAACTAGTCTTATTGTGGTGACCATTTCACAATAAATACAAATATTGAATCATTATATTGTATACCTGAAGGTAATATAATTTATGTATCAGTTATACCTCAATAAAAATAAATAAGCAGAAAGGAAATAGAAAGTATTAATCAAGAAATTGAAAATATAGAGAAGAAACAAAAACTTTCAATTAAATATAATAATTAACATAATAAAAAGCTCAATGGATGGGCTCAAAAGTAGAATGGAGGAGACAGGAAAGAATCAGTGAGCTTGAAAATAAAATAGTAAATTTTACCCAGTCTGAACAAGAAAGACAAATAGACTGAAAAAAACATTAGCAGAGATATAGGGACCC
>PVJI01024408.1:0-21993 GCA_004026765.1 Micronycteris hirsuta
TTTTTTCTTAGCATTGCTGTAGTTATGTTCCATAAATTTTGATACATTCTATTTCTATTTTTATTCATTTCTATGTGTTTTTAAATTTCTTTTAAGACTTCTCTTTTGACCTCTCCACTACTTAGAAATATATCATTTATTTTCTACATGTTTATAGATTTTCTTATTGTCCTTTGTTATTGTTTGCTAGTTTTATTCCATTATTATCAGTGACTATACTCTGTATAACTTCAATTATTTTAAGTTTGTTGAGGTTTGTTATATAGCCCAAGATATATCTTGGCAAATGCTTCATGATTATTTCAAATAAATATGTAGTTTTGATATTGAGTGTGGTGTTCAATACATGTCAATTAGTTCCCACTGGTTGATTATGTTATTTGTATTTTGTATATCCTTGTTGATTTTCTGTCTGATGGTCCTATCACTTTCTGAAAGGGCAGGGCTAAAACCCACAACTGTCATTATGTGTTTTCCTTCTCTTTTCAGCTCCCTTAGTTTTTGTTTCTAATAGTTTGAGATTCTCTTGTTTTGTGTATACAAATTTACAATTATTATGTCTTGATGGATGATTATGTAATATTCCTCTATATCTCCAGTAACTTTTCTTTGCTTCAAAGTCTGCTTCATCAAATAATAATATATCACTCATGGCTTGTTTTTGTTGTTGCTATTTTATTAATGTGTGCATATTATACCTTTTTTGATCACTGGCTTTCAATCTACCTATATCCTTATATTTGTAATGAGTTTCATGTAGACAGCAGAGTTGGGTTATTGTTTTTATCTATTTTGCTAATCTTAACCTTTTAATTTTAATCTATTTTGCTTCATCTCTTAATCCCAATCTTTCTTTTGAATAGTATTTATACTATTTCAACTTAAATATTTACTGGTATGTTAGTACTTAACACATTTATGTTGTTTCTATTTTTTGTTTTCTATTTGTTTCCTCTTATTTTTGTCTCTGTTTTACTTTTCTTGCATTCCAAAAATTATTAGAGCTATTTTTAGTATTACAGCTTGATTTAGTCTTAATGTTTTTTATAGTGTTTGTAGTGGCAGTTTGGGTATTACAATATACTTTTGTGACAAAACTGTCTACTAATATCAGCGTTTTAAGTATAGAAATCACATTTTCATTTAGCTCCCTTTTCATTTCCCACTTTTAAATATTATTGTCCTGGGTGTTACCTGATGTTATAATAATTGCTTCAGTCATCAAATGATTTATTGAACTCATTTGAAAAAGGACACTCTATTGTATGCTATCATAATTCTGCTCTTTCTATTGTTTTTTTCTTCTTCCCTGTTGCTTCAAGATTTCTTCTTTTATTTCATTTTTTTTTTGTAAAACTTCTTTCAGCTAATCTTTGAGCATAGGTCTGCCAGAACCAAATTCTTTTAACTTTATATAGTTTGAAATGTCTTTATTTTCCTTCATTCTTAAAGGGTAGTTTTACAAGATAAAATATCTGTTGACATATCTTTTAACATTTGGCAAATGTTGTACCATTTCCATCTGGGCTCCATTGTTTTAGATTAAAAATACACTGTTATTTGAATTATTGTTCCCCTGTAAGTAATGTACTGTTTAATTCTGGTTGCTTTCAGGATTTTGTTCTTATATTTAGCTCTTAAAGTTCAGTGATGATGTGTCTTGACTTTTATTTCTTTAGGATTATCCTGTTTGGGTTCACTCAGCTTCTTGGATATGTAGGTTTGTGCACTTCACTGTATTTGGGGAGGTTTCAGCCATATTTATTTAAATACTATTTCAGTTCACTCTCTTTCTCCTCTCTTTCTGTGAATCTGGTGATATAATTGTCAGATATTTGTTCATTGTTTCACAAGTCCTTAGATCTGCACCAGCTCTCCACCACCAAGAGCAATGCCCACTTTGTGACTTTCTGGAGAGTCACTACTTGTTCGAACAGGTCAAGTTCATCAAAGAGTTGAGTGGCCATGTCACAAACCTGTGCAAAATAGGGGCTCCAGAAGCTGACATGGAAGAGTACCTCTCTTACATGCTCATCCTGGGTGAGTCCTAAAAACTGAGCTTGAGCTGCCTTCCTCATACCTATGGGGTAACTTCCTCAGGTCACTATGCCATGCATACACACACACACACACTCACACACACACACACACACATTTCAATAATGCTCTTGCAAAACATTCACTTAGTCTTTTTTTCTTCCAATTTTACCATTTCTTTCAATACTGAGCTCATCCAGCACATTTTTTAATTTCTTTTATTTTTTTAATGTATTTTATTGATTATGCTATTACAGTTGTCCCATTTCCCCCTTTCTTCCCCTCCACCCCACCCCCCATTCCCCGCCCTTTAGTCCTTGTTCATAGGTCATACGCATAAGTTCTTTGTCTTCTACATTTCCTATACTATTCTTAACCTCCCCCTGTCTGTTTTCTACTTACCATTTATGCTACTTATTCTCTGAACCTTTTCCCCCTTCTCCCCCGACTACTCCCATGTTGATATCCCTCCATGTCTTATATAAATCCCCTTACCATTTCATATAATAAAGACTGGGTGATGATGTTATTCAGTTCCATAATTTTTATTTGCAATATTTTACAATTTCAATTTTTTTAAAGATTTTATTTATTTCTTTTTAGAGAGAGGAGAATGGAGGGAGAAAGTGCAATATATGGTTGCCTCTCACATCGCCCTCACTGGGGACCTGGCCTGCAACCCAGGCATGTGCCCCGACTGGGAATCGAACTGGGACCTTTTGGTTCCCAGCCCGTGCTCAAGCCACTGAGCTACACCAGCCGGGCTTACAACTTTAATTTTTATGAGTCTTTTTTCATTTATTTCAGAAGATTTATAATTGATTGTTAAAGCATTTTTACAGTGGCTGCTTTATAATTCTTGTCAGATAATTCTAATATCTGATTCATCTCAGTGTTAGTGTCAATATTTTTTCTCATTCATGTTTTTGTTTTCTTGGTTCTTATTATGACAAGTGATTTTTAAGGTATCCTGGACATATTGTTTATTATACTGAAGGTTCCAGATTTTATTACAATCTTTGATTTTAGCAGAAACTCACACTGTTTAAGTTTATCACATGGATTTTTTAAAAAAGACTGTATTTATTTATTTTTAGAGAGGGGAAAGGAAGGAGAAAGAGAGGGAGAGAAACATCAATGTGTGGTTGCCCCTTGTGTGCCCCATCCTGGGGACCTGGCCCGCAACCCAGGTATGTGTCCTAGCTGGGAATTGAACCAGTGACCCTTTAGTCTGCAGCCTGGCACTCAATCCACTGAGCTACACCAGCTAGGGCTATCACATGGATTTTGATCTACTCTCTCTGCTGTGGTTCCAATTGCAGTTTAATTCTCAGAGCTTTTACAGTGTTATGTTGACCTGCTTATTTTATTTTATGAAAAATCACTGGATCTGTACTACATAAGGGGGCAGAAAGATTTTCCCAGGCCAGGTCACAGGTTTGCTGTCCATTGGTACAGTATGTGCTGGGTGTGCCATGTTGAACATGGTGTCATGAGGCTATAGGCACTCACAGCTTTGCTGGAGGGTTGGGCCGGGGCTGGGGGGTGGGAGGAGACTCCAGCTCTTTCATTTCCCTAGACTTAACTGAATGTTTCTACCACCTAAACATAGGTTAAAGCTTAGGGAAGGGTTAAGGAACACAATAAAGACATTACCATAGGCTGTAAATTCCTGTCCTGCTTTTGTTCTTCCTATCACTCCTTTGTGTTACTACTTCCACCTTTAACAACAGAGATGCTTCTTAGTTCTCCTTCCTTTTCTAATAGAAACTGTGGTTGCAGTATACCCTCTCCTTAAGTAACTGATAATAAAAAGCCAAAAAAAAGTAATAAGTCTTGAGTCTTTATTTTTATCTTGTTTAAGTTTAGATATGAGATTGGTTTATAAAACTTTTTTCAGCAAAACCTCATTTTTGCAAACCAAAAGCAACAGACTGCATAGATGCTTTTATCCGAGAAGATGGTTTTAAAGCCAAAGCTAAATATTACATTTCGTGTTCCAATCTATATCCACCCTTTTCTTGAAGTTACAAAAAATACTTTAATAAGCACAAAGCAGAATGACAACTGGGAATAATTAGTGAATAATTAGAAATGAAAATAATTTGGTTTAAAAATTCTTATTATCTCTCTTGGCATACTAATGGGCCTTGTAGGATTATTTTCTATTCATTCTTACTTATTAAAATGTGTAAGACAAACAAAAATGGAGATCAGATTTAAACTTTATTTTCATGACACATGCTAGACTGATCCGAAAACTCCAGAATGGAATCACATTGATTTCTCCTATAATGACATACGATCCGGGGCAGAGACTGGCCCCACGTGGCTTGAAAGTGTTGATTGTGTATTTCTCCCAACATAAACTGGCAGTGGAGAAGCACGTCTTTTAGAGGACGGATTGGCAAACGTTCCGCAAAGGGTCAGACAGTGGATACTTTAGAGTTGCATGCCTTACTATCTCCGTGAAAACTATTTGTGCTACAGCACAACAGCAACCAGAAACAACGTGTAAATGAATGGCCATGGTTGTGTTCTACTCTAACGTTCTTTAAACCTGCCGAAATTGGAATTTTATGTAGTTTCCACATGCCATAAAACATTGTCATTTTTTCAACCACTTAAATTTTAAAAAATATTTCTTAACGCCTAGGTTGTACAAAAATTGGTGATGGGCTGGATTAGGCCTACAGGCCCTAGTTTGCCCATCCCTGTCCAGAGCCATACAGCACTGGGTCTTTGCTGAATCTCCCCACGGACATTAAAGCTATATTCAAAGGAAGCAATGCATTTTCTGTGAGTGCTCTAGCCAATATTTTTTTACCTTGTTACCATACAAAGAAACATATATGGAAGAAAAAAATATCTCTTGCTAATTAAAACATTTTGTTAACTGACTAGATAAGAATACTGTCTATGTCAAGAGACACTGAATTCAGCTGATATGGTTTTATCATTTATTCAGTGTCCTAGCTATTTTTTTTCCTTTTAAATTCTTAAATTAACAAACCGTAAAATTTTGTTATTCAGAACTAGGCAACAAAACGTAGATTTTGCCTTAATAAAGGATGACTGCATAATTTCTTCAATATTCTAGTTATCTCAATAAAATATGAATATTACATAATGTGCTTCCTTGAAAAGTACATTTTTAGTGAAACCAGAACCTCTTAAGCCAATTTTATAATGTAATTCTGAAATTTAGACTGGTTAGTATTAGTTGGTAAACCTATCTAGTGACTACTGCGCATTATACACTGTGTTTGGTTCTTGGATTCACAGAGGAAGAAGGAATGGTTTCTGCTTATGCCAAAGTGTGCCAGAGTAATTACTTGTTATATCGGTTCATGAATGCATACACTCAGAAATACACAGATATAATAGAAGACAAAGGTGGAATAAAGAAAGTGGAAGGGCGATCAGGGAAGTAATGCTTCTGCAGAAATGTGAAGAAGGGATAAACATTCTTCAGAGTGAACTAAGGGGAAGAGCATTTCTGGCACAGAAAAGCAGAAGGACCAAGCCCTGGGAACAGGGCAGCCTCCTGTCCTCGGGGAATACGGCCAGACTGATGTCTTTGGATACAAATGCCCTAATGTAATCTAAACATATTCAAATGGCAAAATCCAAGTCCATTCAAAACTTTAACAAATAAAGTTTAAAAATGTTTCTGAAACATACAAGAAAATGTCTTCTCCCTCCTCAGACCACAGACAGTAATACTAGTAGAGCAGATACAAGGAGAGTTAAGGAGACGGACTCTCTAAGTGAAAGTCATCTGGCATTCTAGTACAAAGCATCTCAGCACTGAGAGAAGGACTCAGAATTAAAATTAAAAATGGTAGTGTATACAGGTTTGGCTTTCATTGGGAATCCTAGATTTAAATGGGAGGTTATTAAATTATCTTATACTCTAGAAGAGAATGCAAAAATGAGGCTTAGCATGAACATATTCACTCAGATGTAAACATTTTAGCAAAAATCTAAATTGCACTGTTTGTTGCCAAAGTGTGAGTAGCAAACAATTACATGTACTTCAATTGGAAAAAAAAAAAAAAGTAAGAGAACTATGGGAGGAATAAAACATTCGTTTTCTGAGAACTAAGTTTATGCAAACAGCGTAACATGACAGAGCATGGTTTCTCCGTAGGACAAACCTGGGCTGGAAACCCAGCTGCACAACTTATGATGTGTGATAAGCAACAAACATATTAAGTTTCTCTGAATCTTAGCCTCCTTCTATGAAAACATCCACCTCATAAACGCGTAAATGTGAATTAAATGGGATTGTCTTTATAAAATAATTAGCACAGTAGGTGCTTAAAATGGCATTTACTACCATTTACATCCCTAAAAATGTGCATTTCGGAAAGTCTGAGGATTAACTAGATGTGGAGAAGAGCACAGACGCGCTAGGACTGCTGCTGGCCTCCTCCTGGTCGTGCGGGCTGAGCTCAAACGAGGGCATATTCTTAGCTCATTAGGACAGTCTGTGTCAGAAATTAAACAGTGGAAAATTGCTTAGAAAACTTCGCAATGTTCTCTTACAATTCAAGATTCCACAATATTCCAGTGCCAGGAAATGAGGGAGCCTTTCACCTTTTTTCCTGACAGTGACGTCTTTGCTGCATTCCATGCCGTTTCTCTATCAAAGATGGAGAGGTAAGGGCCTGGCGACAGCCCAGACTGATGGCCGGCGCAGGGGCAGCAGTGTGACTTGTCAGAGATGATGCTCTCTCACCCTTAGTATTGAGATTGAACTCAAATCTCGATGTTTTCATTTTTAAAAAAATCAGTAGTATCTATGAGGGAGAAAGGGAAACATTTCTCTTTCAGATTCTTCTTTCCTCTCTGGGGTTACTGAATTTTCATCTTTGTGTATTTTCCTGTAGCCAAATTAAAAACAAAAAACAGACAAACAAAAAGAATCTCTTTTTTCCAGGGAGGCAGCCTCTGCAACAAATTGTCCATAGTTGAGTAAACGACTGTTAATATAATTGCGTCACTTCCACGGCCCTCATGGGCACTCGCCAGCACTACACAGGGACCCAGAGAAGACCTGGTAGCGCAGTCGGGATGCCTGCACAGGTCAGGAGAATCACAGGACTCTCACATTCAGCAAAGATCGGATGACTGTCTTAAAGAAATTCCAAAATGCTTTAAAAAATCTAACACCTGAGAACTAAGAAATTGAGAAATGAATGCTTCTGGGCAAACTTACTATTTTCATCAGAGTCTAGTGGAAACAGCCTTGGTCCACTTCTCAGCCTCACCAGCTAAATGAGCTTGGTCAAACAAATTAAACACTGAAGTGTCAGTTTCCTCAACTGTGAAACACACAGACACCATGTTCCTACCAAATTAATACAAACTACAGACCATCAGAAAAATTGTGATTGGTATTAACTAATGTGAAGGGCAGTAAAGCAAGAATTTGTACTCAGCAAAAGAATCCCTTGTCTATTTCTTTATTTTAATGCACATACAATTTAAAGTTAAAAATATACAAAATAAAGTAAAAATGAAAAGAAGTATTATTGTTTGCACATACACATAAAATACACACAAACTCATGCCAAATCAACTGCTAAGTTGCAAGGAGTGATTACAATGGATAAAACTGGGCATCTTTTTTTAAGTTTTATTTGGAAAATCTGTACTTCTGTGTACATAGCTAATTGTAGGCTTCAAGTAAAATATTGGAAAACTCTATTGATCTAAAATGCTGTCTCCTAGAACTGGTAGATGCCTGAGAAGAAGTTGTGTCTGCTTTACAATAGAATGTATTTAGTTAAAAATGAAAATTCTTGCCCTGGCTGGTATGGCTCAGTGGATTGAGTGTCGGCCTGCAAACCAAAGGGTCACTGATTCGATTCCCAGTTAGAACATATGCCTGGGTTGCATGCTGGGTCACCAAGTTGGGGGCATGTGAGAACCGCACATCAATATTTCTTTCCCTCTCTTTCTTCCTCCCTTCTCCTCTCTGTAAAAATAAATAAAATATTTTTGAAAAATGAAAATTCTTAATCATTTAGATTTTTCTTAAATAGCATTTGATCTCTGAATGATACTATTGAAAATACTCAGATTTTTGCATCCGTTTGAAGGGGGGAAGTATACTAAAGAATATATTAAAATCAAATGAACTCCCAGAAATCTCCGGAGACATCCCAAGATATTTCACATACTGGAGTGGTGGTAACAACACAATGCTCCTAGTCTTTTAGTAAAACCAACAGTGCCATAAGTCTGTCAAATAACCAGTTTGGTTAATCAGTATTTTCCAAATGTCAACTACACGCCTTATATATGATGTGAGATATAGAATGATTATATTAATTCTTGCTAACAAAATATGTAGGTTCCAGAAGACAAAGAAACATCTAGCATGTTGCACATGTTACTAAGGAAAAACCTAAAGAGCTGATCATCTTCATGACTATCTTGTCATCGAAGTAAAACAAACACTGAGAAATATGTCTCCAGACCTCTAGTGATGAACACAGGCAAACATGCCAAGGCAGGTGATTGGTGGTCAATTAATCCTGAACCCTCAAATCTATCATAACTCTTATTTTCTTACAAAATAGCCATAGGAGGTTCCTGTGAGCTTGTCAGAATTTCCAGTTAAATTAATGGAATCATCCTTCCCAATGAAAGCCATAGGGTACCTGCTTGAGAGGAAAGAGAATTTGGTCTGCCAGCTGCCTGTCATGTCTCATTCACATTCTGAGTGAGCAAATAAAAGGCAATAGCCCTGGGTGTCTCTGACACAAGTAACAAAGCTCAGACTCCCACTGCCATGTCTGGCTGATTAGATTTACCCTCCCAGAACTGTGAGACTGAGTCACAGGTGTGAGAGGCTCCTCTCCACAGTTTAATTATATCCTGGTTGGTTAGAAACCAAAGTGTGCTGTAGAGATAACTGAGAGAAAAGAGATGCCAGAAAATTATTGTTTTTGTTGAGGAGAGAAAGGAATGATTGTTATGACCTAAGTGCCCTACAAGATCATAAAAACACTTTAAAATTGAAAAGCTGCATATATAAACCATCGACCAAGTACTGCAGAGGAGACAATAAAGGTGCTAAAGAAAGGAGGCTCTGCTTTAATGAGAGACAATTAGTTGAAAGGCATATGCCCCAGGTTTTCTTCCCAAATGGAAAAAGATATATGTAAAATACTGTCATTGTCAGAGTAAAAGGACTTTGTCCATTTTCCTTTTGCATTTCAAGTACTGCTGTCAAACATGCCCAAACTGGGTCTGTTAGCTTTCAATTTACTTTAGACACCATCTGCCATCTTGACCACTTCAAAAACACGCTATGTCACAAGCATCATCTGCAAATTAGCTGAGATGCTAAATCCATTTCAAGACCCCCCCCTGCAAAAAAATAAGTTTTGCAGCTGTCAAAGCCACTTGCCAGGGACAAGGAGAATTTGCATGATTTAAGAATTTTATAGTGTTTGTAAACTCTAGAATATTTGCAGCTTCATTTAATTGCTCAACCTATACAGAAAACACTTTTTTTTACAAACCCATAAGTGATACATTAAAACATGAAATGAGCATTTTCCTCTAAAATATAATACAAATTGAACAAGTAATTAAAAAATAATAATACAAAAATTAGTATAGGAATAAATTTAAAAACCATATGTATTTTTAAATGTTGGTTGTGAACTTCCTCAAAATAAACATAGCTAAAAACTGGTTAAAATGTTAGCATTACCATAAGCTAAGTATTCATTTATGTGACAAGTTTCTGTAATTAAAATGTACTATGTTTATTGCATTTACAGATACAATAACACCTATAGAAAATTGACATATTTTAATCATTTATATTGTAATTATATTGAATTTGACTCATGTACTCAAATTTAAAATCCTCAAAGTATTTCAGTGCTAAGAAAGTAGGATAAAACTTTTATATCAAAATTTTTTTTCAATTAGTAATATGACAGGTGGCCTAATTCTTACCTAAAAGAACTTAACTTTTCTGTTTCTTGTCTCTCAGAATTTCTCCACAAATTTAGAGTATAACTCTTGTCTACTAGTATAATTTTCATTTTGAAGCATGGGAGCCTGCTGAGGATTTCGTCCCGCAAAATCCGTGGTGACCGTGACTGAACATGTGAATAAATCTCACACAGAGATACGCTTGGAAGAGGAGTTCCGGGGCCACGCAGCTTCCCCCCATCATCTGGGAGAGAGCCCCAAGCCTCGGGTCCAGGGGGTTTTATTGAGGCTTTGGGGCACAGAGTATCAGGTTGTAAATTTAGGTCTGGTGGCAGACAGGACCGGGGCAGTACATTAAACAGGAGACAAGTAAATTGAGGGCAAGCTAGCTAGGGCTGTTTACTTTAGGACCATAAACATTATAGCAGGGAAGATTCTCAGGCATCCATTAACATAAGCCCCTTGGATTCCAGGAGGAGAGACCCAGCAAGGCAGTATATTTTAAAAAATACCTTAGTCAAATTTCCCTTCAGATAATTCGTTTCCACGGACATGAATCACGCTTGCCGACTTGGGAGTAATTTTTTCCATGTGGAGTCGTGCTCACATGCGTGAATCCCAGAGCTATGCTTCTTCATGTGTGTGAAAAGAATTCTACTACAGGAGCCCATTGAATTTCAATGCTAGGTTTAAATTTTTAAAGTATTTTTTATGAGAAAGCTTAACAAAGTAAATACCATTGCATTGTATACCTGGTATTATTATTTTTTTATTTTGTAAATATATTTTATCAATTATGTTATTATAGTTGTCCCACTTTCCCCCTTTGTTCCCCTCCACCCTGCACTCCCCCTCCCACCAGCATCCCTGCCCCCCTTAGTTCATCTCCATGAGTGGTACATACAAGTTTTTTGGCTTCTCCATTTCCTGAACTATTCTTGACCTCTCCCTGTCTATTTTATACCTACCTTTTATGCTTCTTATTCCTTGTACCTTTTCCCTCATTCTTCACCCCACCCCTGCCCATTGATAACGCTCCATGTGATCTCCATTTCTGTGATTCTGTTCCTGTTCTAGTTGTTTGCTTAGTTTGTTCTTGTTTTTGTTTTGGGGGGTTCAGTTGTTAATAGTTGTGAGTTTGTTGTCATTTTACTGTTCATAGTTTTGATCTTCTTCTTTTTCTTAGGTAAGTCCCTTTAACGTTTCATATAATAACAGCTTGGTGATGATGAACTCCTTGAACTTGATCTTATCTGGGAAGTACTTTAACTGTCCTTCCATTCTAAATGATGGCTTTGTTGCATAGAGTAATCTTGGACATAGGTCCTTGCCTTTCATGACTTGGAATACTTTCCAGCCCCTTCTTGCTTGGAAGGTTTCTTTTGAGAAATCAGCTGATAGTTTTATGGGAACTCCTTTGTAGGTAACTGTCTCCTTTTCTCTTGCTGCTTTTAAGATTCTCTCCTTATCTTTTGTCTTGGCTAATGTAATTATGATGTGCCTTGGTGTGTGCTTCCTTGGGTCCAAATTGTTTGGAATTCTCTGAGCTTCCTGGACTTGCTGGAAGTCTATTTCCTTTGCCAAATTAGGGAATTTCTCCTTTATTATTTTTTCAAACAAGTTTTTAATGTCTTGCTGTTCTTCTTTTCCTTCTGGCACCCCTATGATTCGGGTGTTGGAATGTTTCAAGTTGTCCCAGAGGTTCCTAAGCCTCTCTTCACTTGTTTCTTCATTCTGTTCTGGTTGAATGTTTATTTCTTCCTTCCTTCATTTCCAATCATTGATTTGAGTCCCAGTTTCCTTCCCATCACTGTTGGTTCCCTGTACCTTTTCTTTTATTTCACTTTTCATACCCTTCACTTTTTCCTCTATTTTGCAACCATACTCAACGATTTCTGTGAAGATTCTAATTACCAGTGTTGTGAACTGTGCATCTGATAGTTTAGCTACCTCTTCATTGCTTAGTTGTATTTTTTCTGGAGTTTTGAACTGTTTTTTCATTTGGGCCATATTTTCTTGTCTCGGTGGGCCTGTTATGTAGTAAGCAGCAGAGCCTTAGTCATTCACCAGGGTGGGGCAATCCACATTGCTGAGTTATGGAGCTGCAGTGGGAAAGGAGTCAAAGAGGGAACAATGCCTCTTGCTTGGCTCTTGGCTGGCTTTCAGTCACTTTCTCTTCTACCCACAGGTAAATTGGGTTTTTCTGGTGCTGATTCCCAAGTGGGTGGGTTTGTGTACATTCTAGGACCCCGTGGGTCTCTCCAACAAACTCTCCTGTGAGGCTGGGAGTTTTTCCCCCTGCCGCAACACCCACAGGTTTTTTCAGTCAGAGGTTTTTAATGCTTTATCTCCCCATGCTGGAACCCTGGGTTGTGCAGTCTGTCTCACCCGATTTATCCACACACAAATGTGAGACTTCCTGGTCTGCCAGCCACAGCCTCGCCTGTCTGAATCCTTCAGGCACTGCCTTCTGGAGAGTCTTTGTAGGGTAAGTGGAGGCAGTCTGGCTTCCTCGCCAAGGTCTCTGGGTAACTAAGGGGAGCAGTGTTCCCATATCCTTGGAGGGACCTGATAACTAGTGTTCCATAGCCTGGAGACTGGGTCTGATAAACTGTTCCCATAACATGAAGTGAGCTCGCATACGCAGAATTATGTTATGTTACATACTGTTCTGTCAGTTTTTCAGCTTCGTTCTCCTCTAGTACTTAAATAGGTAGGGACTCCCTGCTGGGGGCGATGATGATGAAAGAAATGCAAGGGATCAGGTGCCACGATGGGTGCCACACTGGCGAGCAGGGGTCACAACAAGAAACATGCAAATAGACATGCAGCTTGCAGTGTGCGTGGCTTGCCACCCATGAATAAAGGCATGCCAGACATCCCATCAGCTCTGTCAATATTTTTCCATCTGCATGAATACTATGAACCTGCCTGGCCTTAAAGGGTGGTAACACAGTCCTCTCCTCCCTGGTTGCCGTCTATGCCCCTCCTACCGGTCTGGATGAATGTTTTTTCTTTTACTCCTTGGTTATCAGACTTCCATACAGTTCAATTTTCTGGTAGTTTGGCTGTTTTTTGTTTTTAAATTTGTTGTTGTCCTTCTTTTGGTTGTGTGAAGAGGCACAGTGTATCTACCTACACCTCCATCTTGGCTGGAAGTCCACCTGGTTTTATTAATAACCATTAAGAAAGGAAATTACAAATCTAGAATATCAAATGTAATGCATTTTTTACTCTCTACCAAGATTTATTTTATTGTTTTTGTGTAAGTTTAAGATGTATGCATGATGGTTTTATATGCATATGAGTATATATTGTGAAACAAATACCACAAATGGTAAGTTAACACCTCCAACACCTAATACATAATTACATTTTTTGTGTGTGATGTGAATACTTAATATATACTCTATTAGCAATTTTAAGTATATTATACAGTATTATTAGCTATAGACACCATGTCATGCATTAGATCCTGACCATAATCATCTCATAACTGGAAATTTGTACCCTTTGACCAATATTTCCCCACTTCCTCCAACCCATGGCCCCTGACAGCCACCATTCAACATTGTTTTTATGAATTCTACATTTTTTAGATTCCATAGAAAAGTGATATCAAACAGTAATTTTCTTTCTGTATCTGGCTTATTTCACTTAGTATATGCTTTCAAAATCCATTCATGTTGTCACAAATGGCAAGATTTCCTTCTTTCTCATGGTTTAATAATATTTAAGTTTGGCGTAGCCCTAGTTTATTTTTGTTTTTCTTGCTTTTGCTTTTGGTGTCATAACCAAAGATCCACTGTCAAAACCAATGTCAAGGAATTTCCCCCTATGTTTTCTTCTAGGAGTTTTATGGTTTCAGGTTTTATATTTGTCTGTAATTCATTTTAGGTTAATTTATGTCAGTGATGTGACATAAGAATTCATTTTTTTGCATATGATTATTCAGTTTTCCCAGGCTATTTATTGAAGAGCCTGTCTATTCCCCATTCAATATTCTTACATCCTTTGTCAAACATTAGCTGACAGCATGTCAGAGGGATTATTTCTTTGCTCTCACTCCATTCCATTGTTCCGTGTGTCTGTTTTTATGCCAGTACAATACTATCTTGATTACAACAGCTTTGTATAAATACTTTGAAATTAGGAAGTGTAATGTCTCTAGCTTTGTTCTTCTCAGAATTGCTTTGGTGATTCAAGGTCTTCTCTGGCTCTGTATGAATTTAAAATTGTCTTTTTTCCTATCTTTATAAAAATGCCATTGAGATTTTTGCTGTTGTCATTCTATTTTTATTGTTGTTCAAATGCAGTTGCCTCCATTTTCCTTCCACCACTTTCCCCACCCACCCTCCCTCACATCCCACCCTTACTCCTTCTACCTTTTGGTTTTGTCCATGGGTCCTTTATACATATTCCTTGACAACCCTTCTCCTTCTTTCCCCAGTTATCACCCTCCTCCCACCCCTCTGGTTACTGTGAGTTTGTTCTTTATTTCAATGTCTCTGGTTATATTTTGCTTATTTGTTTTGTTGATTAGGTTCCACTTACAGCTGAGATCATATGGTATTTGTCTTACACTGCCTGGCTTATTTCACTTAGCATAATGTGCTCCAGTTGCATCCATGCTATCATGACGGGTAGGAGTTCCTTCTTTCTTTCTGCTATACAGCATTCCATTGTGTAAATGTACCATAGTTTTTCCATCCACTCGTTTACTGATGGGCACTTAGGTTTCTTCTCAAACCACTTTTACTGCATCCATAAATTCTAGAGTGTTGTGACTTTATTTTAATTTTTTCAAGGTTTTTTATTCTTTATTTATTTGACTTGTTGGTTGTTTTGAAGTATTTTTTTTATTTCTGTATTTTTGTGAAATTTTCACTTTTTCTCCTGTTTTAGACTTTTAGTTGTATACTTTTGTAGTCAGGAAAAATACTTGATATAATTTCTATCTTTTTGAATTTGCTAAGACTTGTTTTGTGGCCTTCTATATGATTTAACCTGGAGAATGTTGCATGTTCACTCAAGAAAAATGTATGTTTTGCTATTGTTGGACAGAATGCTCTGTATATGTATGTTAGGTTTGTTTCATCTAGTAGAGTATAATTTACATCCAATGTTTTCTTAAAGATTTTTTGTCCAGATGATCATTCTGTTGTTGAAAGCCACGTAATAGTACTATTATTATTATATTGTCTGTTTCTTCCTTACATTTGTTATTATTTGCTTAATATTTTTAAGTCCTCTAGTGTTGGGAGCATAAATATTTACAGTTGTTATAACCTCTTGATGAGCTGAACTTTATCATTATATAATGATACTTATCATTATATCATTATAAATCTAGTAAGTTAAAGTCTTGTCTGGTACAAGTATAGCTATGACTGCTCTCTTTTGGTCCCCATCTGCATGGGATATCTTTTTCTATTCCTCCACCTATGTGTGTCCTCCAAGTTGAAGTGATCTCTTGTAGGCAGCACATAGTTGAGTCTTCCATTTTTATCCATTCAACCACTCTATGCTTTGATTGTAGAATTTAATCTATTTAAATTTAAAGTAATTATTGATTGGTAAAGACTTACTAATGCCATTGAAATGATCTTTTTTCCTGGATGCTTTGTAGTTCCATTTTCTTCTTGTTATCTTCCTTTATTTATATGTAATTTTCTGTAATGCAATGCTTTGATCCTCTACTCTTTACCTTTTCTATACTAAGTTTTTGCTTTGTGGTTACCATGAGGCTTATATAAAACACCTGATATAACAGACTCTGTTATACTGGTAATAACACCTTAACTTCACTTACATAGAAAAACTTTATACTTCATTTCCCTTTTTATGTTTTTGATGTCACAGTTTACCTTGTTTTATATTGTATTCATTTTAAAATTATTGTAGCTATAGTTATTTTAATACTTTTATCTTCTACCTTTATACTAGAGTTAAGTAATTAACATATCACCATATTACAGTATTAGAGTATTCTGAATTTGACTATATAGTAACATTTACCAGTGTGTTGTATATTTTATATGGTTTCTTATTACTAACTAACATTCTGTACTTTCAGCTTGAAGAACTCCTTTCAGCGTTTTCTGTAAGACAAGAATAGTGGTGATGAACTTCTTTGGCTTTTGTTTTTCTTGCCATCATTTCTGAAGGACAATTTTCCAGATCAAGTATTCTTGGTGGGCAGTCCTTTGCTTTCTTTTCTTTTTTTTTCTCTTTTTTCCCTACCACTTTGAATATATCATCTCATTTTCTTCTTTGATGAAAGATTTCTGCTGAGAAATCCACTGGTATCTTACAAAGAACCTAGTGTACAAAATTATTTTTCTCTTGCTTTATTTAAAATTTCTCTTTGTCTTTTATTTTAGACAATATTATTATAATGTATCTCGAAGAAGATTATTCATTTTTGGTTTGAAATTTTGAGGTGACCTATTAGCTTCATGACTGAGGGTATACAAAACTCTTCTCATATTTGGGGATTTTTCAGTCATTATTTCTCTAAATAAGCTTTCTTCCCACCCCCCTTCTTCTTCTAGGACTCCAATAATTCACAGACTGTTTCTCTCAATAGTATACTAAAATTTACACATACTTTTTTTTATTTTTACTTTTTAAATTTATTTTTATCTTTGTTTTCTGACTGGATATTTCAAGGTCCTATCTGGTAGTTCACAGATTTTTCTGTGCAAGCTATTCTAATATGCTCTCTATTGCATTGTTTCATTTCATTCATTATATATTGAGCTCCAGATTCTATTGGTAGTTTCTTGTGACTTATAGTTCTATTAAACTTTTATTTTGTCCGTGATTTTTTTCTGATTTACTTAAATTGTATTTTGTTTTCTTGTAACTCATTGAGCTACCTTAAAAAATTATCTTGAATTATTTATCACATAAATTGCAGATATCCATGTCTGCAGAGTCAGTTACTAGAAAAGTATTGTGTTCCTTGTGTGGTGTCATATTTCCTTGAAGTCCTGCATTGCTGTCTTTGTATCTGATGCACCAGTTACTTCTGTCAGTCTTTACTGACTTCATTAAAACAATAAATCTCCAATATTCTTTTTTCCAACAGTACAATGGAACTTCTCTGCTTGCCTCTTGAATTTCCACGAAGGCTCTCTTGTCCACTGGTCATTTGTTTATAATTCAGTGTTATCCAGGAATTCTGGACCATATCTGGGAGAAATTGGGGCTCATGAGCAATTTAATGATCTACTGTCAGGATCAACGTCTGTATGCCTAATACCCAATACACTAACAGATGAGACTCCACCTGGGTCCCTTTGTGTATGGTGATGTTGACAGAACCAAAGCCATATTGGCTGTAGCTGAGTCTTCAAGGGTACAGAGATATTTCCAAGTTCATAGATAAGATCATGATCAGTTCATCAGCTTCCTGGATACAAATATCTCTTAACAAAATAGCCCTCCTCATTCCTGGACTGCAGGTTTCCAAAATATACTAGCTGTATTCCACAGCTCCTACAAAGGTAACTGTCTGTGGACGGATGCCAAGTTATTGTTGTTGATGGGTACATATGAGAAAGGATGTTTTATTTGGCCATCTGGCTGACAGCACTCCTCAGATAGAATGGTTTTAAATTTAACCTCCAATGATATAAAACTTCAATGACAGTATCCCAGGGCCTTGGTACTAAATTTTTGGCTATTAGGACAAGATGTCAATGAGGAAAATTGGTAAAACCAAGCCAAAAGGCACTCAGGGAACACATGTTGCTTCCCAGACTCCCCTTGAATTCATTCTGTGTAGTGTTAATAATATGATACCTAAAGTATTGGAAATGACACACTCTGCCACTGTCAATATGACCATCATTTCTCATTTCAGCTTAACTGACCTTAGTTAAGTTTATAAATAAATATGAAGCAGAACTTTTCTAAACAAAGTAAATCATGGTGTATTGTCAGAGACATGACTATATAAATTGAGAAGAATCATCATAGTTATTGAATAAATAAACCAATTATATAGTGAGTTATAACAAACTTAATTGTAAAATTAGGTATATTTTATGTAACATTGTATAGCTTAGGTATACCTAAGACTGCAGCTTTTCAAAAAATACCTTTTAGAGTGATAGTGTTATTACTGTGGCATTTTTATTGTTCAAAATTGTTTCTTAACTCCTTTTGGGTTTTCCTACAAAACCACTTTACATCCAATGCAAGAAATGCAGCCCCATTATATTTTAATCACATCTAGCTATTCAGTCAGTTACCTGACCATTTCCCAACTTGATCTCTCATTTTATTAGAAGAAATAGCCTTAAAGTTGTGAGCAATTTTCTATAATCAAATTCCCTCTTAATTATTAAAATAATTTGATATCCTTCATTGTATGTAAAATCCTCTTCACTATATAATTAAGGACTAAAACGATGGAGCAACAAAAGACAGGTGACTGTGTATCAACTGGTCCTCACTCTTGCCCATTTAGAGCCTGGAATGCCAGAAAGAAAAACTCCAACAACACTATCCTTCATACTGGTTTCCGTATCAAGGATAGCACCAAAGGAAATACCTGTTCTGACATGTTATTTAGAAAATAAAGACTAGAAGGAATTTTCTTAACTCTCTCCCAGATCTATTATAACCCTGTATAATGAAAAGAGTTCAGCTTCATATCTCCTGGGGGAAGGTTTCTCGGAATTCCCATGAATACAGCAAATGCTTCTTCTACGTTGAATTAAAGACTGAGAGTTTAAATGAGACAGAGGCACTCAAGGCCTCTGCTGTTTCCTTGTTTCTATTACAACCAGAGACAGAGTTTAAAAACGTAAAATGATTCATGAATTCTAACACACATAGCTGCTTCTCTAATCTCTTTACAAGAGAATAAGAAGTTCTTTTATTCCATGGTAATCAGGTCTTTCTCTGTGGGTTGAAATTGTTCCTTGATAATTTACAAAGTGAATGACTATTCAAAGAGATAAGTCCTCCACAGAAGACTATTTTGAAGTTTTTAAAGAGTATTCAGCCCTGGCTGGTATGGCTCAGTGGATGGAGCTCTGGCCTGAGAACCAAAGGGTAGATGGTTCGATTCCCATTCAGGACACATGCCTGGGTTCCAGGCCAGGTCCCCAGTTGGGGTTGTGTGAAAGGCAACCACACATTGATGTTTCTCTCCCTCTCTCTCTTCCTCCCTTTCTCTAAAAAAATAAATAAAATCTTTAAAAAAAAGAGTATTCAAATTTATTATAACATCTTAGTATTATCTTTGATCATTTTCAGGCACTCCAAAAAAAGGAAATCCCTATATCATCAAGTATGCTGTTATTCCAAAAGTGGAAAGAATCTTGATGCAGTAATTATAAAAATTTGTGCAGTAGAAGAATTTCCAAATATTTAGAACAGTAGAAGCCCCATGGGACTAAAATGATTTCTAAGGTGACTTTTATTGGCAATGAGAAAGTTAGAGGACAATTTTTAGGAGACATATCATATGATATCATATTGTATCTGTAATAGCATTTATTTAAAGACACTATTGCTGAAATGTCAGTTAGTGGCATGGGATCATTTTGTGGCTTCGTATTTGGCAGTGAGCGTAGTCATGTTCTGAATAAAAATGACCGCTGGCTCTCTCCTAGTATCAGTTGGGGATGCACAAAATGAAAATAAACTACTTCTAGTACTACATTTGTACAAAATTATAACATTGAAATGTTAAAAATTTCCTAAAGAGATACAAACAAAATTTTGCAAGAGATGACTTTGTTCTTATAGTGTCCCCTGCAAAAAAAAGAAAAAAAAAGATAGACAGTAGGTAGTGATAGATAATCCATCCACACTATTGCCTCATAGTATTTAGATTATAAACTATTTCCAGACTTATCCCCACTCCATGGAGTTCTTTTTCTCCCTAACCACTTGTGTGCTTATAGTCTATGTGCCTGCTGCAAACAGTGTTGTTGTATAAAATATATAGAAGTGCATTAAACCAAAATGTTATTAAAAAATAATGTGACTGTGCATAAAATTCTTGCAAATACCTGAATAAGAGCCTGAGACTTAAGAGGATGACTTCCAAAGGCAAGTGTAGCCTTAAGAAAGATGATTCCTCTGCAATATTGCTATTGTTTGACTGCAGAGAAATAATTACAGAAATGTGTACTGTCCTTTCTACTTTCCTTTTAACTATCTCAATTTCCTCCATCCACCTGGAATCTAGGATAGCATCTTATCTCAATGAAAGAATCTAGGATAACATCTCAATGAGAGAAGGTCAGAGTGAGAATTTAGCTACTGTACAAAAAATATTTAATACCTAAATCTAATACCAAATTTATTCCCCATTTAATGATATTTGTATATGAATAGAAAACCATACTTAATCCCACCTAAAAGCTGCCTATTGAAAATATTTTATCAAATAAGAAACTAAAGAGTGCATATTTGGTAAGAGAAATGTCTCTCTGAGCTTTCAAAAGTATTTTCATTTTAGAAACAAAAATTGAAACATAAAGAAGAAAAATTCAGTGAAGAGTACCTACTGTGAATTGGGCACTTTTGTAACTTATATAATACCAATAAAAAGAATAGGTGCATTCCTAGGCTATCTCTTCAAAAGAGGATCTCAAGCATAAAACCATCATGAATGAGCAACACTGTGCTTATTGCTAAACCTATGTGGGCATCATTTCCTCATCTACAAAACAGGAGTGATATTATTACCTAAAGCATATATTTGTGTTGAAGATTCATGAGTGAATCCATGAAGAGTGCTTTGTTTAGCACATAGTAAGGACTCAACATATGATAAAGTGAAAAGGAGGAGGAAGATGCCAGCAGGAGGTGGGAAAGGAGGAGTGACATGTAACTGTTCTAGGCAACTCTACCAGAAAAGAGTGTGCCATTAACACCTGCACAAGATCCCTGTCTGTCCCACTCTTGATCAATCTGCTCTCCTTCCTCAATTCTGATTCCATCAATTCACAACCCTTAACTACACATTAGAATAACATGAAAAGCCTTAAAATCCTGGTACCCAGGCTGCATTCCTAAGGAGTTAAATCAGAAACACTGGAAATGAAGCCCAGACAGTAAGATTTGTACGTCTCCAAAGGTGATTCTAATATGAGCTGAATTTGAGAATAATTACTCAGTTCCATTTCTCATCATCAGAATCTTCACCATCACCAGTTGAGTGTTTGCTGGCTCTGGATTAGCACTCTGTATGCCTAGTAAATCTAAAACACGCTGGAAACTTTTTTTTAAATGTGCATGTTCTTTTAGCAAAGAAGAAGATGTATTAAGACAGCAGTCCCCAACTTATTTAGCAATAGGAACTGGTTTCGTGGAAGACAATTTTTCCATGGACCCGGGAGGGGAGGATGTTTTGAGGATGATTCAAGTGCATTACACTCAAACTCACCTCCTGCTGTGCAGCCCAGTTCCTAACAAGCCTGGACTGGTACCGGTCTTTGGCCCAAAGGTTGGGGACCCCTGTATTAAGACACATAACTTTAGACTTCCTGGCATTGTTCTCTGTGTTAGCCTTATTTTAAAAAGAAAAGACAAGTTATCCCATAACATATTGACTCAGAAATAAAAATGGTTTGACCTACTTGGAGAATAACATACAGCATGATGTGGATGTGAAGTCCATCTAATTTTGATGGTTTATTGACACGGGGTAGATCGGACCTGCCAATACCCGTGGGTGACCGTGACCCAATGCGTGTATGAATCTCATACCAAGACACGCGGGGAAAGAGAGACCGGGGCCACGTGGCTGATTCCTCCCATCTCAGGAAAAAGCCTCGTGGCTTGCCCAGCCAGGGTTTTTATCAGGGGCATTAGCAATTTACATAGGATTGATTATTCATGGGATTAAGCAGAACAGGTAGGATTACTCATAGCAAGGCATCAGGATGTTGATTCACGTCTGGTGGCAGACAGGACCAGGTGAAAGCAATATTCAGAGATCAGCAAGCCGGAATTTTTTAA